>VYZW01014275.1:4039-61227 GCA_013401315.1 Balaeniceps rex | reverse complement strand
TTGTAAGCTTTTGTTAAGCCTGACAGTTTAACCTACTGCTGAAAAAGGAATTTATGGACTTCTAGTTTTGATTTAAATCACTGATTTATCACTTTCATTCTATCCCGAACTTTTCTCAGTGAAAGACTTTGCATTAACAACTCCACTTTTCCTAGCAGAATTTCTTGGTGGAGATTCCTTACGTGAAGTATTAATAGGGTTCTTCTTTCAAAATCCACTTTCTGCCAGGGTTTTACAGTCACACAAGGTATTTCCAACACAGCAGGGTAAAATTTTTCAGACAAATAATATACTCATCAGGAAATGTCATGCTGTGACAATATGTAGAAATATTTGAAAATTCAGGTCAAATTTGGCAAATAATTTGAAAATAGCAAAGTGGAATGGACAAATAATGTCTAAACATTTTATTTAAATATTTGCTAAACGACACATTTCAACTGCTGATGTCAAATTATTGCTTTATCTCATGAAGTTAGCTCCTTTTTTAAAGAAACATTTTAAAGACCTTTTAAGGGTAAAACCAAAAAAATGAAATGGTTTATTTTACATTAAAGCTGTTGACCTCAAAAAATCATTTTAAGCAATTCCATGAAAGAAAGACTTTTAAAAAGATTGCAGGAAGTCATTGTGGATCGTGATCCCCTCAGTATTTTGATTTGGTGACTTAATAGGAGGTGGGGATGGGGAGAGGCTATTTGCCCAGCTCTGATTATTACCACAGGCCTCCCCTTGATACTGTACTATGCAGGCAAGGATGGGTGACCACCACAATTCATACTGGCACAGCCATAATGGCCATGAACTATCTGAGGTTGGAAAAGTGCGTGAAGCTCTAATCTAAGGACTGGTGCACATGGAAAGAATTTGATTTAAAAAAGATACACAACATTAAGGTTTAAACTAAAGTTTTGTCCTCATAAGTAGTTCCACATATTTCAGCTACCCACAATATCTTAAAAAAAATGTTGCATTGTAAGACTGCATATAAATGATGTGCAATACCTGGAATGAAGTGCAGGAAACGTCAAGGACATTCATTTTAGCACTGCTTCATAGGATACCCCAAGAAGAGACATGAGTGAAAACCGGAGGGCAGATAGGTGCATGAAAAATGGACATACTTTCCCTCCCTGTTTAGAAATCCTGAAGCACTGGTTCCTGGCTGCACCACAACTGCTCTTGACTACATAGCGGTAAGCAAAAAATATGTTGAATGAGAAGAACAATGTTTAGTGGCTGTTTATTATCAAAGTTACAGCTGTTTCATTTAGTGTGAAAAACTCGGTCCTAAGTTATTTCCTTTTGTCACACTCCTAGAAGAGTGGCTTCTCATGCCTACAAAGGCACTGTACTGTCCACAACACATAACTATTAGCACACATTTCGATATCCTGACTGTATTCTTCTCTGAATATTATCCAGATAAATCATTCATTGTTTTTTAGAAGTTCATGAAAGCACAAATGAAAAAGGGGAAAAGACCCAACAAATCTTAGGAAAAAATCTAACGCCAAATGCTGTGCAAAGGCAGAAGGACTTTATGTCATTTGAAAAATCAAGGCACCATTAAAGATCTCCTTATAGCATCCTTCAGCTTATTTTGTGCATGGTTTATCATGCTATCAGCAACACATCTAAACATGAGGGGAATTTTACCCTCTTCACAACACCACACACTGACTCTTTACATTCTTAAAATAGACCGTAAATGATACATTATCTTGCACTCTCTCTCTGCATAGGAGCATTTCACTCAGCATAGGTGTTGTCTGGCCTATAATCCAAAGGATGTGCCTCCCCCTTTGCAATCTTCCAGTTTACCCATTACTGAAACTTGTTCCACCACCATAATTCCCATAAATCTAATTACCAATGTTCAGACTCAACTCAGCTAAGAAGGCAGATATGTCTGGCAAAAAAATGAAAGCTGAAAAGAGAGAGAAATAAACTTTATCCAAGCCACTGACAATGATTTGTCAAGCTTACCCGAGCCTTGCACTCACTCAGTGGTAGGAAGCAGCTAGACAGATCTTAGACTGAATCCAGCCCTTATTCTGCTCTAGGGTTATACAATATATTATACCTTGAAAACAACGCTTATGTAAGTAAAGTTACAGTGGACTCACATTTCATATGTAGAGAAACAGCTGCTTTTTTAATTTAAAAAATCTAAATTAAATCATAACTTAAAAGCTATGTTTCGTCATCTACAGAACATGCCAAATCATATGCCTGAAATATAAAACTGATGCTGAAATCCTGGTAATATTTAACATGTTCTTTATGAAGAAAACATTCTTCTTGAGCCTGGAAACTGACTGAACAATAGCAGCTTTAGGACCTCCAAAGCCGAAGGCGTACAAAGGTTATGAGAATGTGTCTGCCCAAAACTACAAATCAAAAGAGTAACAACAATACCATATGTTACAGAACATAAAGTATCCTTCACAAACACTATAAAACCCCCACATATCTCTGCCTCGAGATTCCCACTGGCCAGTGGAAGGTTGTGTTTCATTACACTATCACCATATAAGAACATTTTTTCTCCATTTTTAATGGCATGCCGAAAACCTAGCAGTACCACTGAATGACCTTTGGAGGGTTAAGATTAAGTAGTAATGACAGAAGATTGTCTTTGGCCTAACACTGTTTAAAAATGCAGAAGCTGATTACACGGAGAATGGCTCCAGCTGGCTTTAAGCTGCAGCCAAAAGTGGCCTTTATTGATGTTGTTAGTTTGTTTTATTTAGTTTAGGGGAGGTGTATGGATTTGTCCACTCCCATAAGACCCACTTCTTGTTGGAGTATTTCTCTTTACACAGAAGTACTGTAAGTCCCTCTGCTCTAAGGTATTACAACAAGTAAAGAAATGGACACATCTAGACTGGCACTGAGACCCTGCACCCAAACAGGGGGGAGAGAGAACTAGCGACCCTCTTCGTTCAACTGCACAGAGCGCCCAGACTCTGGGCTTTATAACACAGACATGCACCCACCATATCACCGGGTGAGGAGCAACTTGGAAGAAAGGCAACTTCTCCCACAGCTTGTTTCAGCAGAGGGAAGATTGCACTGGAGTGCCACCATTTCCATTAACAGATTCTTTCTTTTCTTCCTTGCAAGAGAAAGGAAAGTGGCATGGGAGCGATGCCTTTCAAGCACCTACATGCCACAGATGTGCTGGAGCTGGCATGGTTTTGCTCCAGTGAAGGCGCAGAGAACTTGGTCAGTCTTTCAGCACTGATTCCTGCAGTAATGGGACCTTTATGAAACCCTGAATTAAAAGCAGTAGATGTGGAGATATACCTACAGTCCATTCAAGACCCCTCTAAAATCAATGAATTAAGCTCTACAGCAGTCCTGGGAGAAAGCACAATGAGGCACAGAGGAGTTCAAGCTTTGAGCTGTAAAGTGTCTGTACCTGGGGCCTGGGTTAAAGTGTGCACATTCGCAGCCTCGTCCTGCATGTAGCTCTTTGCTGAAGCTCACCTCTCTTTTGAGAAACATTAATATAAAGCTATCTTAAGGTTCACTAAACATAAACATCAAGCATAAACTTTATCAATAGCTCCCCAAAATTTTAGGAATTATCTGGAATACTTTTAAATGGCTCTTTAACTAGAAGATAATGAATAATAAAACTGTCAGCCTCTCTTTCCTGTATCGATTTCAGAGAGATTTTCCTTACTCCATTAAAATTACCTTTTCAGATTCTCAGCAGGAACATTTGGTCTTGCTCAGCAAAACTTAATCACAGCCTATGTCTGGTTTACATGGAAGCTTAGGTAGACCCTTTCAATATGGCTATGAAAAGAGAAAGTCCCTGATCTCCTATACAAATGCTCCAGTCTCATACTAACTTGTGGATTGCTCAGCACACTTTGTCTAATCAAAAGCAAAATTACAAAGAGACAAAATGGAAAATGTTTATAACTACATGAAATAAAATAGAGTGGAGCATTCCTGCAGAACCTTTCTCACTACAAGGCACTCTTCCTCCCAGGAGGAGGAAGGCTAGAGGAGGCATTAACAGATATTCCCTGTACTTAACTCTTATATCTATTCTTGGACTTAGCAATATAGAAAATTACAAATTTAAGCAATTAACAGTAATTAAAAGTGTTACAACTGTTGTGGGTTCTAGACAGGAAAGCTTTTGCATGCCCATTTGGAGATGCCTGAGATCTAGGAGCTGAGCTGTAGATGGAAAACCATGCACAGGTTTCTCTGCAGCATGGAAGATCTGGAAGGAAATTTCTGTAAAGTTCAGCCAAGCCCAGCACTCCTCATACCCAGAGCACAACCACCAAACAACGTCCCCTTTCTTTGCCTCATGCCATGTGAACAGACTCATCTGTAGACAGGGCTAAGGAGAGACAGTGACAAGAAATCTTTCCAGGCTAGAACTTAAATCCTTGCATTTCTGATTGAACTGCAGATTACTGTGGCCATATGCTGCCTTTCCACAACAGGTGGAATATACTTTATCAGATCTGCCATTGCCAAGACAGCTATCTTTTTACTCATTTAAAAGATTTATGCCCCAATTGTCCTCTTTCTCTCAGACAGAGGGCTTGTCTATGTGGGAAATTTGGTGTGCAGTAAGCCAAGCCACAGATTTTCAGCAGACATGCTTTTCCACAGTAATGCTCTGAATGCATGCTTTTAGGGCCTNGTTTTTTTTTTTTTTTTTTTTTTTTTTTTTTTGAGGCATTCTGAAAGAATATATGGTTAGAAACTGGTACAGAGAAGTTATTTAAAATTCACGGCCTCCCATGCCACAGACTGACTTTCTCTGGTGAAAGTTAGTGTAAACAAGCTCCAATAAAACTAGCTGAGAGAAAACAAAATGATCCATAAGATCCAGCTTTCCTCTTCCTTGCTCTTCCCTTCTCCCTCTGAAAGCTCTAGACCTTTCCTAGGTGTTACTGCTTCAGAAGTCTGGCAGACCTGAGGTTTATTGCTATGGTCTGTGTTCAGACAAAGCAAACAATAAAAAAATTCAATATTCCACATCAGGTTAATGGAGCTAAAATACTTTGGGCCTACAAGGAAAAGAGGAAAGTGATTCCAAAAACTCTGATAAGTCTGTTTCCATTGGAAAAATGCAGTTTCACCAGAATAATGGGCTCACTCATCTCTGCCACACTGGTATAATCTAAATATAAATAATATAAATAATACCATACTTGGGAGGGTCATCAATATGACACAAATTGAGTGTGTCAAGAAAAGAGAACACAGAGCAGTGCAAACTGAAAGGGAGCTGATACCTGCTGTGCAGGCAAGCGGTCTCTTGGGAGCATGAACGAGGCCAGTGTACATGAAAAGCCTCAGAAATGGACGTCCCCAGGATTCCTGTTCCCTCAGCACTTATTTTTGGACTAACGGCCCTGTCCAGCAGTTCACCTTACACAAGAGGGGAGCCGGGAGCTGAGCAGGCCCTGCTGGGCACAGCCCCACTGTACTGAGGGAACAAGGCAGGCCCCAGGATGGCGGCTGGGGTCAGCCCAAGTCCAGGCCCTCAGAAGGGTTCACGGTGATGAAGTGGGGCTGAGGCCAGGCCGGGACATCAAGTGGCACTGCAAACCAGCACCCTCCGGCCTCGCTGGGGCAGGGAGGAGGGCCCAGGCTGGGCTGCAGTGGGGTCCTGGGCCGCAGGCAGGGGGAGGCCACAGGGGGGTCAGGGCTGGTGAGGGCTGTGAGGGCCACAGGGCCATGGCAGCGCTGGTGTCCCCACACACCATTCTTACTGGTACTGAGGACAGGTCGAGCTGTGTGCCATTCAGACTGAAGAACTGCTTATTCTAATTTTTAGTGCTTATTCTAATTTTTAAGTGCCCTTTCCCTTGCATGCTGACAACCTAGTACTCCTTATCCCTTTCACAGAGAGATTCCTCCATCTTAGAGCTTCCCTCTGGAGCCACGTCTTGAATTTCTACCTGAGCCTGCACGCGTTCTTGTTCAAACCTCACAGAAGAGGAGGCATCACAGGACAGAAAGTGGAGCCTTCACAAGGGGGTAAGCAAAAGCGGGTGGCAAGTATGGAGTCTTTGCTCCAAGCCAGGCTGACATAAAGTGCTGCAGTCAGACCCAGGGTCAAGGAAGCCCCAGGGGATCCATCATGCAGGGTGATAGCGCAGCTCTTTGCAGTGCCATGATCAGACAAACCCTTGGGAAGTATCTTCTTGTGCTTGCAGCCGAAAAGCGTGCAGTTTGTCAGAAAAAAATCCCATCTCTCACTCCAGCTAATTGCATAAAGAAAAGCATAGACCAGGGTGGGCAGATTTATCATCAAGAGCACCCACATCCATTTAGTTGCAGTAAGAGGTAATTCTCCGTGTTGACTGGAGGTATTGCACTATCACATTTATGGCAGTGCCACATATGGAGAGCATAAGGTGTTGCTGTGCCAGTACTGTACATTATTATTATTTGTACTAGCACCATGCCAGGAGCCAGGTGCTGCACAACATAAAACAAAAAGTAATTCTGTCCTGTGGACAGGTTACAGAATAATAGCAAAGGTGACCACTCCTGACCTGGACAGCTTAGTCTAGATCAGGACAAAAGAGAACATGCATCAGATGTCATGGTTAAATAAAATATTTGTTTTCCTCATGGAAAGGGTCTTTGTCTAACATGAGTCAGGATTACAACACTTGGAGACAGTCAGAGGTAAGGTGAGAAGAGACACCTTTATCACACCATGTTTACTCAGGGTCCTTTTTGAAACATTTTATCAGAGACATCAAACTGCTGAAGAGCCTGACTTAGAAACGAGTTGTGAAAAGTGTAGTCCTGCAAGTGATAGAAATAGCCATGAGTCTCAGCACAATTAGACACCAGCATTTTGCTCTGAGTAAATTCTTCATCCACAAACACACATGCAAAGCACTGCCTAGCTCATACACTGGAAAAGCAAACATTATAAATATATCTTAAAAGCCCAGTAAAGTTGTTTCTTCTGCAGGTGAAGATGGAAGAACATGTCCCTCAGTAGACAGCCAGGTTCTGGCCGCACTTGCACGTTAGGTCACGCCTCAGCTTCTCCATGGAAATGGACCAAATAATCCTTTAAAGAAAAGGAGTTTCATCATGTTAGACTTACAGCTCTTTCCTGAGGCCTGAAAGATAGGGGCAAAAAAAGAATCACGAATCAACATATTAGGTTTAGAGCTGCCTTTTTAAGTCAAAACTGTAATTCATCTAGTGTCCTTACAGCAGTGACTATGGCCTCGCCACCTGCAGCAGCCAGGAAATAAGCAGATCCAAAATGACTGCAAAGTATCACAGAACAAGTGAGATCTAAATTTAAACAGGAACAAAACAAGAGGAAAAAAGGGAATGATTACTTATTTTTATGGGGAGGAGCTTGCTATGACATAGGATAGTGCTTCAGATGTGGATGGAAAGCTAACCTGGGATAAATGACATCAGGAAACTAAACCTGCCTCTTCAGGGACTTGACCAATGTCAAGACCTGGCTGAATAGAAGAGATGAAACAGGGAAAACATTTAAAGAATTTGCTTGACCTTTTTTTTTTTTCTTGCGAATGCAAATTTCAGATTTTAAAGTTTAAAATTACAGTGGAGTTTCAACATGATTAGCAACAAAGTGTGGGATTGGAACCTGATTTTTACCTTCTTTGCCATAAAGATGTTCTGCCTCCTTCATAACTGGAAGGCAGCATTCAAAACCTCTAAGATAATTTCATCAAAACATCAGACCTTACAGGTAAATGAGGATGTTCTTTGTAGTCTGTTAAGAAGATCCTTTTAGACTTGCTTTGCCAGAATCAAACTCTTCATAACACAGGTCTTCCAAAGGTAAGCTATAGCAAAGAAAAAATATCCTCTTTTTTGAATCATAGAAAGCATGCCAAAAGCCTCCATCAAAAGAAAACTAAAATTCTTAATAAAATATGCATATAACTCCAAAATCTCTTCCAGTTTTTCAGACCACGTTACACTGTATTCACTAAGAAATCTGAGTGAAAACTAAACCCTTGTAAAGACCTTTGTAAAAATCTGATTGGCATGCCTATCTTTTGATTTGGCTGAATGCAAAAGGGAATTTTGAGAAATTTGGGTTTAGGGCAAACGTGCCCAGGAAGATCCATTCAAAGCCCATTACAGAGGCTCCTGGGTTTTGCTATAGGGTCCCTCCCCCAGCACTCCCTTCATCTCAGTGCTCATTGTCATGTATCTCAACTCCGCACACAGGGTCCAAACCAATGAACTGCAGTTTCTCCATTGCCCCTATAGGTTGATGGATCACAGTCCTAGTCTTTTACCTGCCTAATCCTTTCTCACGGAGGGATGCCCCTAATTCTAATTAACTGAGTGCCTTTAGGTCCCTAATCTATGCAAAAGCCTTTTCAAAATTTGTACTGATAAAAGTGCCAGGAAAGTAAGTATGTGCCAAGATTCTACATGGAAAATTCAAGAATTTACTTATCCAAACCCAGTCCTTGTGAGTATTTCTTGACATGTGTGAATCTTGCACTTTTAGTATAGAAACTGCAGGTTATTTGAAAATAAGTTTTGGAAGACCCTCCTGATAGAGTTTAATATTGGTTTTAAGATAATGAAGGCACGCTGTGGCTAAACCCAAAATATTTGCTAGGGAAGGGTGGAGAAGGCAAAGACTAAAAATTCTGATTGCTGAAAGAGAGATTCCAATGGTATAGAAATTATCATCTAAGTAGCCAAAGAGATAAGAGCAAGGATAGTACCCAAAAGACAGTCTCTCCAGGACAAGGCTTCAAGTGTCATAACTTGACATAGCGTTATCGAAGTTGAGATACAAAAGCACACACCTCCAGAGCAGGGCATCCTGGCAACACAGCATCAGGGATCTTCAACTAGCATGACACACTGTTGCCTTTGCAAGGTGGGTTGGAGTTAGCTCTCTGTGCCTTGAGAGAAGACCCCAAAACCTTTTGACAACGCAGCCCACATGACAGTCCCACCTGCTACCCTTCTCTGAATAAGATACTTCTGAAGACTTGCTTTAGGAAAACAAAGTAGCTACCAGAATTTAGCCCTTTTAAAAAATGTGTTTTATAACTCCTGGAGCTAGATCTTGATATGTTTACTCCTGGGATCTTGCCCTACAAGAAGTTCCTCATAAAATGCTGTACCTAATGAACGATAGATATAAGAATCTGGCTGGGAATTAAATGTATGAAGCAACATCTATTTCCTAATGTTTTCCATAATTGGTGAAAATAACTTTAGCGAAATACAGGTCCCTCCTCCCCCAGCGGTTCTTCCTCTGTGCGCCGAGTATTGTGGGTTTACCAAAGTCCCCTCTGCAAGTTGAATGAGAGCCCTAGCCTCTCGACAGTCTCCCAGATCAACAAAATGCCCCCTCCTAATTCTTTCTCTGTTAGAATTTGTTTTGCATGGAATTTATTTGCCTGTTTTGCATGAGCTGTTTGGCTGTAATCTCGGCAGCATGCGGCCTTGCCAGATTTCAGAAAGATGAGTAAACTTCTGAATCTGATAGCGACTTCAACAGAATACCAAAAAGGGGCTTCTTTGTTCTCCATAAATAGACTATTTACTTTGATCTGGTAAAATGAATTAATGAAAGGAAATTACACCTTCCAATTTTGTGTGTGCAGGAGAAAGGGAAGTGGGCTTAATTTTTGTTTGGTTTTATTTTTTTTCCTTTTTCCAACCATGGAATAGGCTAAGGGGCATCCTTTCAAAAGTACAGCGCTTGTAGAACAGACAGATCTTTTCTCTGGTAAAAAGTCTCCTCATAACACTGTAAGGTCCATGTATATGCAAGCAGTTCAGAGTTATTACAAATCTAAAATAGGAAGCTATTCACTTGATCTTTTGGTTCAATCCTATTAGGACCCCCCTGGAGCTCTAAATGGATACCAGCCTGTCACAGGCCTGTTGCTGTGACGACCCAGTCTTTACAGAACAAGAAAAAGAAATGATAGTGATTGGCAGACCTTCCTTGCCCTAGTATGTAACACAAAAGGAGACAAAATGAAGAGGAAGTCAGACTCTTATTATAGGTTTGATGCTTCTTAACCTTACAGCACCTTACACCTGGTAAGTGTCACCCTGCAAACTTAAACCCTCAGAAGACTACTGTTACATTTCAGTATCAGATGTGAAGAGCTAAGTCAGGCATTAATTTATCCGTCCTCTTGTTTTAGTTGATTGAAATGCAAACAGCATTCCTAGCAAAACTGCATCCGCAGAAAGAAGGAATAAACACAGAGGGCCAAACCCTGCTCACCATGCCCTCATAAGTAGGTTCATGGGTGTAAAAGCACTAGATCAAGCAGGATTTAGCCCACGGCATAAATGAATGAGTGGCTAGCAAAGCAAGGACTGCAAGAGGGAACTGTCTACGGCCCCTATTCGCCCTGCATGAGAAAGGAAAGAATTTGATAAATTCTACCATATGGTGCCATACTGTATCTTGCTAGCTATAAATAATAGTCTTTCTGTTTCTGGTTTTCTTTAGCTTTCCTTGGTAGCTGTGACAGATTTTCAGCAATGGTTATAAAAATGTGCAAAATGCAGTTTCTCCACTTTTTTCTTTTTTTTTTTTGTGGCCAGCTAAACAAAAGAAAAAAGATCAAAAGAAAGGCAACAAAATAGGAAACTTCCCATTAGCTTAACAACATGAAGATCCAGATAAAGTCATTGTGATGTTAGAATATTGTACATTCGATTGTTGTTATCAAGAGCTGTAGAAGAAAATGATTGCTTAAGGGCGATAGATATACACCTGCATCCACAATGACTGAGTTATATCTGTACCTTATGCATGTTTTTCCCAAACTTAATTATAAATTTTATTACTATCACATAATAATCTTGAAAAAATCCCAAGAGCCAAATATCTTTCTCATAGCACCACAGAGAAAGTTAACGCAAAACTTATCTATTGTCGTTCCTTTCTGGGTTCTCTTAAAAGCAACAAAGTTTTTACTCATAAACTTTCAAACAGCATTTCTGACATTTGTAGTACAATCTTGTGTTTAAGAGTGTCACTAAACAAATGTTTGCTTGAGTAGTCAGATGAAATCCAATAAACCATGATCCTTAATGATGGTATAAAAGTTTGCTGCATTAATATGCTCGAAAAATGACTTTCTCTAAAGATAATAAGGGAAAGTTAAATTAGCAAGAACAGAAAATCTAGCTATATTCTGAAATGGCTTTTTAATACTCTAAGTCACAGTTCAAAACATTAATTTTCTTGAATAAGCAAAGCTGAACTTTTAAAGGTTTGTAGAAAAGCACTTGCGCTTAAAATAAGATTCAAAACAATAGCACAGATTCTTAGCTGATATAAGCCTTTGTAGCTCCATTGACTTCAGTGAAGTTACACTGATTTAAAGCAACAGAAATTCTGATCCAACCTTCTAAAAGCTTTTAGACCTCAAATTTAGAACAATATGCTACTGAGTCTTTTGGGTGATGCTTTGGATATCTACATTTACAGCTTTCCACCATTATTCCTCCCTAACCACTCACTTGCAAAGTGACACCCACCTCCAAAACAAAACACAAAATAAATATATATATGTGCTATTATTAAGGTAGGGATAAAAAAAAAAAGATCCAACTTTTCTCAGAATTTTAAAAAGCAAGGAAGTTAGCACGAATTTAATACTATATTTTCTTTTAACCTTTATACAACTTAATTTCCCACATACCTTAAAAAAGATTGTTTAATAGCATGTTGAATGGAGGAACACTTATTACAACACATATACATATTGCCTGATGAAGTGTGCATTCATAAAAACAATGCAAGCTTTTGTACCTGGAACATATGTAAAATTTGCATGAAAAAATGTTTGTTAGCCAGGAAAGGAAGAAAGTTAAAGGTGTCAAAAAATAAATTCTAAAAATATTATATTTCATTTTGTTCAAGAGAAAGCATTCTGGAATATACTGCTTTTTGTATACTGGCAGTCTGAACTATCCCACAATAGGCATTGCTAAACATTGCCAATTGAGAAGCTGAAATGAATGCTTCTTTTACAGACCCTTGTTCTTCTTTAAAAACAAAATGTAATATGAGGAACAATAAACTGAGGCTATTTTTTATTTTCTGCGTAAGCTGAACTCATGACCGTACAATTTTTTTCTTGCAGTGTAAAACAAGTTTTCATATGGCAGCTTTGTAATCATACACTGAGATTTTAAAAATTAAATAAAAACTTCAATTTATCTGAAACTAATGTACTTATTTTGCTGTTTCAGTAATTCAGCAATCAAGCCATGTTTTATACAGTTTTGTCACAAAGACAAATTAGTTGTTTGTTAAATTACCACCAAAAGCCCTATAATATATTTACAAACTACTTATTACTAATGTAAAGTATGTCGGTAAGAAGAAAGGGAAAACATTTAGCAGTTCCTCTTTTGAATAAGAGATAACTGACAACACACTTTCATTATATAGGTTTTAATTTGTTTTTAATTAATACACATGGAAACAATGGTTTATGAAAATCCAGTTATTTTTACTCTTATTAATTTATTTTTAGTATTATTTTATGACAAACTTTAAAAAATAAAGAAAGCAATTGTACAAAATGGAAAAAACAGGCACAAATCTAAAATCTGATCATATTTTTTTCTGCATTCTGCACAGCAAGAATCGTTTGTCCTATAAATATAATACTTTAGAAATCATTTTGTAATACCTTTATTTTATTACCATTATTGCAGCATGATAATAGCAGTTAGCAGTATAAAGTTCCCCTGCATTTTCTTCCTTTTGCATAGTTAATATTATCAACCTTAAATACATACCAAAATACCAGAGTTAAAGAAGCGTGCTGGGAGGGTTAAACCTCTAGTATTTTTCCTGGGTAGTACAAGTTGGAGAGTAGTCCCTGGAAGAATGAAATTTGTCTCCTTTTTGTGGGATGAGCAGGGGCTTTGCACCACCTCCTGGTGCACTGGGGAACAGCGAGAGACCTGGGCTCTCGCTCACTGATGCTTTCTCTCTTCTGTTTTTCTCTTTTTTCCCCACTTTTACCCCTATTTTTTTTACCCCCTCTTTAAAAGTCAGGGCCCAATAGTGCCAAAATCCCTTATCCTGCCTTGCTGTCCCCAATCCCCTAAAACACACGGATGGAGCAAAGGGTCTTTGCATCTGCCCTCTTGCTGCCCCTCTGCAAGAATACCTCTGCGGATAAAGCCAACAGCATGCACATTGCTGATTTAACATGGACCCCGGACTGGAAAACACAGAGACCCCAGAGGGATGGAAACTCCCTGAGCTTGCAGTAAGAGGTGCACTCCGGACTGGCAGTGCTAGGTGGCACTGCCACCAGGTGTCAAGTCTAGGCAGGATTGTTTGAGCGGGGCCTCTGTCGCAGCCCTGTCCCTTTGGCTCTAACTGCTCTCAAGCTTTTATCATCCTGGGCTGCAGATTTCTAGATAAACCCCAAACAGTCTGGTCTGAGGGCTTGCAAAAATGAAGAGAAGTATTCCTGGGGGTTCCAGTGGGCTTTGGACCAGGCCCAGAGCTAATAAACTCCCGGCAGCCGACCTTTCCTGGGATGGGCTAATCCTGCCTCCTGTTATGCTTGTTGAACAGCATCCTAGATAGGTCTATGGGGTTTCTGCCACATAAAATGAATTAAACAGAACAACAGGAAAAAATACAAAATCCCAGAGCTGCTGAACTGAATCCTTGTCTCTTGCACTGACAGAGCCACTGTGTGATGGGGATTTGGCCCCATAAGTCTAGAAACAATCTAGAGCAAAACAAAAGAGCTAATAAAGGGGTTTCATCATCTGTTTGGCTTTGCACTCCCAGCTTTAAAACAAAACAAGACACTACCACTATAATACCAGAAAAATAAATGTTTTTATTTCTTAGGTTCATAAAACACTCATTACCCATAATTAATCATAATGACATGCTGTATTCAGGCCTCTAGCAAGGTTCTGGCTGGAAGTGTGTCCTGGTTTCAGCTGGGAGAGAGTTAATTTTCTTCCTAGTAGCTAGCATAGTGCTGTGTTTTGGATTTAGTGTAAGAAGAATGCTGATAACACACTGATGTTTTGGTTGTTGCTAAGTAGAGCTTACACCAGTCAAGGACTTTCTTTTTCAGCTTCCCATGCTCTGCCAGGTGCACAGGGAACTGGGAGGGGGAACAGCCAGGATAGTTGATCCAAACTGACCAAGGGGCTATTCCATACCATATGACGTCATGCTCAGTATATAAACTGCGGGGAGTTGGCCGGGGGGAGCAATCGCCGCTCGGGGACTGGCTGGGTGTCGGTCGGCGGGTGGTGAGCGGTTGCATCACTTGTTTTCTTTTCCCTGGGTTTTGTTTGTCTCTCTCGTTCTCCTTTTCATTACAATTACTATTGTTATTATTATTATTACTATTATTATTATTATTATTTTTATTTCAATTATTAAACTGTTCTTATCTCAACCCGTGGGTTTTCTTACTCTTGCCCTTCCGATTCTCTCCCCCATCCCACCGGGGAGGGGGAGGGTGAGCGAGCGGCTGCGTGGTGCTTGGTTGCCGACTGGGGCTAAACCACGACAAAGTGTAAAGAATTGGCTTCTAATAGCTTCCAGTCCTTTACCCAGTATGTTCTTCAGGATGCAAAATTGATTATCCGAAATAGAAATCTCTTAGTTTCCTTTGGTTTTGTTGTGTTGAAAAACCTATTAGTTAGTTGTTAAGTCTCTGCATTTTCCACTTCCCTTAAAAAGCTGGTTATTTAACTCCATTGAAGTTAATGGGTTTACACTACAGTGAAGTTAACCTCGAAGCTACAAAGTCATTAAAAGCTTGACCAAAACTTGACCTGATCCTCACTAAAGATTTTGGGCCACTACTGAGATCATTAATAAATTATGTATGTCTTAATACTATCTCCTCATAACAGACCCCAGGATGTAGCATATAATATTGATTGTAATGCAATCTCTCCTTGTCAAAAAGGCAATTGATACTATTTATAAATACGATTCTGAGATTTAAAGTAAAAAAACCCCATCATAAACACTTTAATAGTGAATTTTCAAGGCATATAAACCCATACAAATATTTTTGATTCTGAAAGTAAGAGTGGAAGGAGAAAGCAAATGTTAGTATATATCCATCACCCCAGCCAACTATGACATTTAAACTAAGAGTACAATTCTGCTGGAGAGATTTTGTTCACCCTCACATCACTTACACTGAACTCTGATAACGGAGGTTGGTGCTTGATCCGAGGTCTATTTAGTCAGCAGTTTTCTACTCATTTCAGCCTACGGGTCGAACTGGATCAACCCCCAGGAGACACCATGCCTGTTGGCTTCCTCTATACCATGTGTGATATCAGGTCAGCAACAGAAAAACACCCACTGGCTCCTGGAGTAATTTCTACTTCCTTCAAATTGGCTCTACACAAAGCATATATACCTGTACCAGCTTGCTCATGCCAGCAACTCCCTTCCCCTCGTCCTCTGAGGATGGATAGGCAGTCTGGCCAAGACAAGTTTTGAGCGTCTCTGATATGAACCAGGTTATTTTCCAAAGCCCAGGGAACTGAACAGACAATAGCTGCTCGCATACTTAAGACAAGCTTTTTGCTTTCTTTTTTGACAAATCTGACCATGAAGTGTGTTCGACATTGCAGAAGTAATCACTACTGACTGCTCTTCAACAGGGCATTTACACAACACAAGCAGGACACCTCCTTCTCACATGCTTCAGAAAATGGGTTTGCTCAGACAAAAGTGGCAAACCTGCAAAAACCTTCCCAAGTCTGAGTGGACATCGTCGTGATTTCCTCATAGAGATGGTCCTCAGATTTTAATAACTATAATTTTTGATGAGTGTGCAAAGACTGTGTAAAGGATTATAGATTTGCTGTAGAAATCTGAAACAGACTTAGAAAGAAATACTCTAAAGAAAAAACAATAAAATTCTGTGGGCCAGACTGCGCTCACTTTCTGCTGAGCTTAGTACAGTGGTAAGGCTGTCAGTTATGGCTCCCTAACACATCCCCATGGGCTGCTCTAGCTTTCACCAGATGGCAGTGATGCCTCAGGGACTATCCATCAGATGAGGTTAACAGCAGGCTCTCCTCCCCTCTCCTGACATGCCTACCAAATGGGGAACTTTGGGAGCAAACCATTGCACCTCCTTTACCCTGTTCAAGACTCTCCCATTTCCTATGGTATCCACAGCAGAACATTATAGGAAATCTCTAAATCCATAGGACTACCTGAACAACAAAGAGAACAATGCTAAAAACCAAGGGGTCCTGGCAGTTTCTGTAGTTACATCTACAGACTTCTGTGAAATGCCATAGATCCCTTCTGTTACTAAACTCAAAAGGACTTTTTCTATGAATACCAGGACAAAGAATAGTCACATGGCATCAGAGCTTCAAGATTTTGTTTTGCCACAAGCCCTGTATTTGGGCTAAGCCATCTAACCTTTCCATTTTTCAGTCTGCATGATGAGCACAGTAATTCTCCTTCAAATACTGTATGATGGCATTTAATTCAGTTGTCATCTGCAAAGTGTTAAGGATGATGAATATCATGGAAATATATATTTGTACAAAGTGTACATTCTTGGAGTATAGGCAATATTTATATTCATGATTGTGGAAACAGAGGAGTTTCCAGGAAGAGATTTCCATCCACTTCTCCTCCCAGCCTTTCCATAGCCCCCATCACACTCCACACTCATTCATAAACTCACATTTATTTTGGTTACAATGAATAGCCTGTCATTCCTCCTATGTAGCAATCAGAGCAGTTTTCCCAGTTACATTCTCACTTTCTTCCACTAGTTAAGAGTTTGGGGCAGGTGGGACTGAGAGGTTTCCAACAGTACATCCTGCCTATAGGTAGTAGGCGTGGACAGATTTTTCACTGTGACATCCTTTTACATAATGAGCTAGAGGGGTTGTCAGGACACCATGTGGGGAAACCCTAGCAAGAAACTGCCAGTCACTGCATGAATTTGCCCAGAAGTGACAGAGTCCAGCCAGGGGGTGCAGACCAACTCAGTTGTCACAGAGAAGAATGGCTCGGGAAACAGTACCTCAACAGACAGGCAGACGAACACGAGCCATTTTCTTCAGAAAGTTGCCTCGTACCCTCTAGTGGACCAAGAGACCAAGCACATGTTATTGGATCTGTTGATCTGGTCAAGGAATATTAATCTATATATTTATATCCTGAGAGAGATAGAGAGAGAGAGATGTACATAACAGTACACACACATACTTTCGGTGCGCCCAGCAGAAGCACACGTGTGATCTGCCCCAAGTATCTTGCTTGTACTAGAGCTCTGGTAAAAGCTGAAGGTTTTCCATATCCATGCTTAGATAAAACAGTTGTACTGTTGAGAGAAATGTTGGCTCCAGTGGCACCTCCTGCTTCTCTAAGTGGTGGAAGGTGGGCAGACAACTGCCTGTGGTATGAGGGCTGAGACCTGGTACCACCTCAACCCTTCTGAGATGTGAGAAATGATTATTCTCTTCTGCAATGTGAAATGTGTTCTGAGGCACAGGAGAAGTCTTGTCTGTTACAAAGAAGCACAAAGCAAAAGGAAAGGGCTGGCCAGTACAGGTTCTGCTTATATGCTGAATTTATATTCTTGCAACGCTGAATTTTGAACCACAGCTTCATCCCCACCTCGCCAAAATCCTGCAGCTGTGCAGAAGTACATGCTGTACTGCACAAGCAAGGAAGAGACACATTTTTAATAAGTTGTTCTGACATTTCTACACTATGGCATTTGTATTTATTACAGCAGACCATCACAGTGCACATTGCAAATCAATAAAGTGAATGTGAAGCCGTTCATAGCACTCAAAGCCTTGTCCATTACTGTAATATCCAGTTGTTTACAGTGCAGTAATGAGGCACTTGTAGGCCTCACTCAAATATGGCTTTCATTCTGCAGCATGGTCAAATGCCAACATGCTGTACAATGGTTCCTTTGTGGATCAGGTATATCCTGATTTAGCCTTGGATAACACTACAGAAGTCAACAGGGTTGTAGTTCACTCACATCATCAGGTAAAGATAAATTAAGCCAAAACCTCAGACCCAAGCAGTTTCCAAAATTAGGGAACTTTTGGCTCAGATCCCTTTCTATCAGGAAGAAGAATTTAAAGAGGAGAGAGGGAACACAAGGAGAAAGGGGGTGTGGAGACGGGAAAAATATGCCATCTCAGCCATGCATTGGCAGCTTCCATAAGAAAGGTCTTGAGCACAGCTCAAGAACATATTTCACAGCTTCTTTGGCTGAAACAAAGCCTGAGCAAATGTTTGTATTTCATTTCCTAACATTACAGACTGATTCTGCACAGGACAGGCTGCAGAGACACTTGCTGATTCTCTTTGCCATGTCCCTTCACATATCCTGGGTATGGGCTGTTGAGTGGTCATTTAGCAAATATTTTGGAGAGCTGCACTCCATCTCTATGGAGACAGGTAAACATTCAATTGAGAAGGTTTTTGAATTATTATTATTATTCTTCCTTGTTTTCACATCAGAAACATTAACCCTTGTGGGGAAGGGCTTGCTGACTGCAAGTGGAGTAATTTCATCCCAGGTTTCCAGGAAGGAGGCAACACATTCTGACTATAACTTTTTGTTCTTTTCCCACCAGCAAGACAAAGGGCCTGTAACAGGTATGACGTTTGAACAGCTACCATTTTGGGGCCAATCTGGTGTTGCAGTGGGAAACTCAAAACCCAGAGAGCTGGTTTGCTTGCAGATGAGAGAGATTTCAATGAGATGCTATGAGCAGCACAGGCTTACTTAAAATAGGGCTTTGTCCTTCTCTCAAGCATCTTCGATGACCACATTAAAGGTAAAAACTGAAACTTGTAGTGGGGAAAAGGAATAGATGAAAGATAGGTATTCTGAATTCTCTCAGTTTGTCCCCAAATGCTCATTTCCTTCTGGCAGTTACTATTTTCCACCTATACTTTCTCTCTTCAAATTTCATCTTTGTTCCTCTTTTTTCCAGTCTTTTTTCTCTCTTTTCAGTCTCTTTTTTCCTGCCAAGGATTATCCCTTTCCACAGCTCCCTTAGCTCTTTTCTGTCATACCCAGCTCCTCCAGTGGCCCTTCCCTAATGGACCTCACTCTACTCCCAATCCTTTGTTGTCTCCCTGCAGCAGCAGGCTTTATTATACTGCTGTTCCTAACCCCAACCCAAACTACCTGTTTTGCAGCGTCCCAGCTCTGGTGCAGGGCCAATTCAGAATAAACTGGCCAAGCAGGCTACACCACTAGCTGCTCACAGATGTGGCTAAGGAAGCCAGACTGATCTGCCCAAGTGCAGAATAGGAACCGCTCCGCCTGCATCAGGGCTGCAAGTTTCCTGTGATGTTTGAGAAGGGGCGGTAAAAGTGTAGGAGAGCAGATCTGTAAACCCTTACAAGTTCTTCTGTAGGAGAAGCTAGAAGCTTAAGGAAACTGGAGAAAGAAGCACTTTTGCTGGGATGGTCACGGTTTCAATTTTATTATTTTGTTGTGATACAGCAGTCAGTTTTTTACCAGGTTATGGCTTTCGCAAGTGCAGTGGATATACTTCTATAACACTATGTCATTTGACCTTTTAACTATGCAGATTGATTTTGTGAATCCAACCTAAGCCACCAAAAAAACCCAAATAATTTTGTTTAGTTTTTCTTTTGGATCCAAAAAAGTCTACATTTGCTGACTTGTGCATGCTCAGATTTAAAGCGCTCACCTGCAGACTATGGGCTTAGCACCAAAGCAGCAGGGCTGGTACATCCCATACGCATCAGAGTAACTGCACATTCGTCATCTGTCTGTCCGAGATTTCCAGCAGCCTGGTCAGAAGAGCAGCAAGAACCTCAAGCCCTGTTCAAGCCAAAACACTGGGCAGAAAGAGGACATGGCCTGGCAGGTGGCCTTCAGCTGCTGAGCTTCATTCAGCTCCATGGAGCCACTATAAAGCATGTAGATAGTGATAGCTTTCATTCCCAGCTCCTCCTGGTGGTCTATGACAATTGAAGCTATGACTGGCACAAAACTTGTTCAAGAACATGCAAAACTAGCCCTGGAGTAGAAAGGCTGACTGACACATTTAGTGAGTAGCACTTATTTAATATTAAACATAGCAGGCTGTGCAGCAGCTTGAGTTGTAGAGTATTGTAATCATTGCTATCATGCAGAGTAGAGAGGGTGAAGACAGGACTCATCTAACCACCGACACACTGAGCAGGTAGCTACATCAGCAAGGCTAGAGCTTCAGTGACAGCTTCAACCAGTGAATGACATGACTGTCCCCATGTCAGCTCCTTGTCCGAAACCAAAGTATTTCTCAGGAGTCAATACCTAGGCATGGCTGCCTTTCCAAATTGTTACAGGATACTTACAAGGAATTGCTCTTTATCTGAAATTACTCTGTTTGCTTGCTTTAACTCCTTTTTGGCTTTATTTGCTAATCTGCATATTATAGTAAATCATTTATTTTAGCCAATTTAAAAAGATGTGGTTTTGGAATCCCCTACATTTTTCTAGACTTACACAATCTATAAAATTTACATTTTATTCAGCAGCTCCTAATGAGCTGCTTGTAGTTGGTGTCTGAAGTGAAACTTATTTCAGCCACTGCAAAAGCTGAGTTCTGAATGTGAGGACTTGGTGTATCAGATGGGAAACAGCAAATCCTCCGGCTAATGGGTTCCCTGTGTTACATCTACCCTGACTTAGTATGGTCACGTCAGAAGGAGCATTACTGCCTTAGAGCCGTGCTGTTCTGTTTCACAAATCCATACTTCTCTAGTGTGTACAAATAACAAACTCCCTTGCTACCACTCCAAAAATATTTAACAGCAGCAGCTCCAGGGATTGTTCACATTACTGAAATGTAATTAGTCCTACAAGAAGTGTAGGAACATTTACTAGTCTATTATATTAGCATAAAGAATAATTATACTGCATGGACTTTTTTTTTTTTAACACAGCTGTAGAAGTACATATTTTGCACTGTCAGCACATGGAAAGGCAGAGAGATTTGGTAAGCCCGCAGACAAGTGTTTATTTGACTCATGGGAAGAAGAAAATACCCAAGGTTTATAAGTATCCTGAAAAAGGGACAAATGTGCTGCAGCAATTCAACAAAGTGCTTATTCTAATCCTTATAAATATGCACCACATGTATCTTTTATAACTGTTATGTTTTGCAGTATTTAGGCAATAGTCAGTATTGAAGGCTTTGTCAGCTATGCTTCAATGGATTCATAAAAGCACCTTCTGTTTAAAGAAAGAGGATTTCATAGTTATGGGCAAAATTGTAAGTGCTGTCAATGGCTACATTTCATCTCATTGATTTACACTGTGTAGGATGATTGCCTGATCTGAATCACATATGCCGGAGACGTGCCACATTCAGTGCAAAACAACTGGATTTCACAAAAGAAATGAACTTAGCAAAATCCGCTAATTCTCAGTGCGGCGACTCTGTCCGTGAAAAGCTTACAGGGTTACACTGAGATGATCTCAACAGTGCAACAGTGAGTGGAAACTAGTAAACTACGAGTCTTCAAATGATGTCTTAAAGCTGCCTGGGGCCAAAATACACCTACTTAATTAGCGAGTGTTCAGTTTTAGTGCAGAACATTGTTGAAAAGAGGCCTTGGGCTGGGACAACCTCTAACTACAGCTAAGCACAGGGCATTTCGAGATGAAACTTGCAGATTGGGGTGATTGGCACTGTTAGCAAAACACTACTAAAACCTAACTGTTTATGTTTGCTGGGGCTTGTTCTTGCCCTGATTGAATTGTCTGTAAGGAGGGAGGAAGCACTGGATGGGTTATAACCTGAACGATGTAAGTGAAGTTGTTCGTGCAGCAAGGTGGAGTGCCGTCTTGCACACAGTGCCTGTGTGACTATAAACAGCTTGCATTTGGAACTGTAGGACTGGTGGTAGCCCTGTGTCTTGGCATATCGACTTTCTTTTTTCCTCCCCTGTGGAAACTCTCTGTGTAATATGTGTTTAAAAGGTCCATGGCTTTTGGGGATTTAATCGTAGAGTAGAATAGAATTATAGAATCCTTAAGGTTGGAAAAGACCTCTAAGATCATCAAGTCCAACCGTCAACCCAACACCACCATGCCTACTAAGCCATGTCCCAAAGTACCACGTCTACATGTTTTTTGAACACCTCCAGGGATGGTGACTCCACCACCTCTCTGGGCAGCCTGTTCCAATGCTTGACCACTCTTTCAGTAAAGAAATTTTTCCCAATATCCAATCTAAACCTCCCCTGACACAACTTGAGGCCATTTCCTCTCGTCCTATCGCTTGTTACTTGGGAGAAGAGACCAACACCCACCTCACTACAACCTCCTTTCAGGTAGTTGTAGAGGGTGATAAGGTCTCGCCTCAGCTTCCTCTTTTCCAGACTAAACAACCCCAGTTCCCTCAGCCGCTCCTCATAAGACTTGTTCTCCAGACCCTTCACTAGCTTCATTGCCCTTCTCTGGACATGCTCCAGCAACTCAATGTCTTTCTTGTACTGAGGGGCCCAAAACTGAACACAGTACTCGAGGTGCGGCCTCACCAGCACCGACTACAGGGGAAGGATGACTTCCCTGGTCCTACTGGTCACACTATTCCTGATACAAGCCAGGATGCTGTTGGCCTTCCTGGCCACCTGGGCACACTGCTGGCTCATGTTCAGCCAGCTGTCAACCAGCACCCCCAGGTCCTTTTCTGCTGGGCAGCTTTCCAGCCACTCATCCCCAAGCCTGTAGCATTGCATGGGGTTGTTGTGACCCAAGTGCAGGACCCGGCCTTGTTAAACGTCATACAACTGACCTCAGCCCATCGATCCAGCCTGTCCAGGTCCCTCTGCAGAGCCTTCCTACCCTCGAGCAGATAGACACTCCCGCCCAACTTGGTATCATCTGCAAACTTATTGAGGGTGCACTTGATCCCCTCATCCAGATCATTGATAAAGATATTAAACAAGGCTGTCCCCAAAACTGAGCCCTGGCGAACTCCATTCACCACAACTCTCTGGGCTCGGCCACCCAGCCAGCTTTTTACCCAGCGAGGAGTACACCTGTCTAAGCCATGAGCTGCCAGCTTCTCTAGGAGAATGCTGTGGGAGACAGTGTTGAAGGCTTTACTAAAGTCCAGGTAGATAACATCCACAGCCTTTCCCTCATCCACTAGGCGGGTCACCTGGTCATAGAAGGAGATCAGGTTGGTCAAGCAGGACCTGTCTTTCATGAACCCATGCTGGCTGGGCCTGATCACCTGGCTGACCTGCACATGCCTGTTGAGCGCACTCAGGATGAACCGCTCCATAATCTTCCCCGGTACCGAGGTCAGGCTGACAGGCCTGTAGTTCCCCGGATCCTCCTTCCAGCCCTTCTTGTAGGTGGGCATCACATTGGCAAGCCTCCAGTCGTCTGGGACCTCCTCTGTTAACCAAGACTGCTGACAAATGATGGAGAGTGGCTTGGCAAGCTCCTCTGCCACCGCCCTCAGTACTCTCGGATGGATCCCATCCGGCCCCATAGACTTGCGAGTGTTTAGGGTGCAATAGTTTAGGGTTGAACTCTGCATGTGATAAGTTATGCTTGTCACACATCTTACCTGGACTTTGTTATGGTCTTCACAATCAATGATAAGAGGTAACACTCTGGCAAACACTCCACCTAAACTGTGCTAGCAACAGTAACTCAGAAGGTAGAGATTTGGTTTGCCCTGCAGTTCACAGCATAGATCAGATGCAGAGACCACATTTTCTCTGCTCACCTGTTTCATATTAGTCCCCAAAAGTTACACCTCTATTCCTCTATATAAATAGATGAAATAAGGGCATAGTCTGGATACTCCAAGCAAGATTTAACTTTCTCTATCTCAAACAGGGGTTCAGTCTGTGAACTCACCTGGAGTAAACTCACACTTCTTTCCCCAAAGTACAACATTAGGGCAAGCACAGTGAGGTTTTTTGATCACTTATAATAGCTTAAAATCTCAGCTTAGAGATGGGCTGATTATTTGAAGTGTGCACCGCACAACAAACTTTCCACAAACCTAAAGCATCATAACAATAGGACACAAAATACTTTTAGCACAACTGAAATCTTCAGCATATGAGAAACTTGAAAAAGTTGCCCTGGATTTAAAACATAGAATATAAGCCTAAGCAGACAAGAGGTTAACTCAGAGCTCAGAGCAGGACAAAGGAGCCTGAGCAAGGTCAGAGGAAGGTAAAACCTCCATGCAGCACGGCGGAGAACCATGCTGAGTTTGAGTCCCAGAGGCAATACAGATGCACCAGTGCACATGTTAATAAGCTTCGTCTCAGTAAAAACTATTAGCATGGGCACAGCCTCCTGCTACACCAATTATTCTGCTCTGAGCGCTAGTTTAGTTTCTCCAAGGTGCTCCATTGCAAACAACAACCATGCCCTCTGCTCCTGTTCCCTACACAGCTACTTTGCTAGCAAATAAACCTGTGCATTGCAAAAAAATGGACATGGCTTTGCTGTGGCTCAGCCTCACTTCCAGTGCTTGCTTTGAGGATCCCAGAGCTATAACAGCTTGGACTATGTCTGAGGAGCTCCCCAGGGCTCTTTTGCCTCGACATGTTGAGGGTGACGGAGGGTACGGATTGGGAATGCTAGCAGGGGCCCTTGAAAAACCACAGAGCCAAGGCTGGCCGGAGCAGGGGGCTGGCAGCCAGCTGCTTGCAAGCAGAGACTGCTCACCTGTACCCTCACCCTGCATGTCCATGGTCAGCCCTGGCCGACGTTGGGTTTCCTTTGTGTGCTGAAGGTCTAGGAGCCAGGACCTGCAAATCGAGGGTAGTGCTGGTGTACCTGGCAGCTGCTCTGTGGCTGCAACCCGTCGCTGCCGCAGGAATGAGTCTGCCCGCAGGCTTAGGCAGCTGCTGCCTAGCCTCAAACACAGCAGGACTTGCTTTGGGTCACATCTGCCCCAAAAATGGTTTGGCTGAACTGGCTATTTCAATGCACCTCTCATGTTTCTGCCCTCTGCCTCACATCTTTGATGGTGTCAGCCCAGGTATTTGTTGTGAGGTTGTGGAAGTCCCCAGAGAAAGGGCTGAATTCAAACGGAGGGCGCACCATGGCCAAGTACGTCAGAAAGGGCTGACCCTCTCCAAACGCAGGCATCAGCGACTGCTCCACCGCCCCATGGAATTCGCCTGGGGAGGTAAGAGATGCAGCCAGGGAAGAACATAACTTCTGAAGCCAAAGAAAATAAAGCTTTAATCATAATTATAAGGTTATTGCATGACATCGCAAGAGATCATAGGGAACTTTCCAGTCTTTCTCTTCAGACTTATTTTAACTGAGCTAACTTCAGCTGAGTTTCTGTGAATTATAAGGCTTGCTTGGGGGACAATTACATCTCTTTGATGTGTTTTATGCTGGCGTGATTGATATATATACCAGCCTTAACTTCTTAATGCAGGGGTTTTGGCGCAGTTCAGGAACCAATTCTCCTGGTCCCACTCAATTTACATTTAAATGTAATAGCCAGTGCTAAGGGTTTTTTTCCTGCACAAAGGGCCAGATGCAGAAGCAGGTCTTAGATGTCTGAAATTAGATTTTGGCACTGAAACTTAGATCCTCTTGATCATTTCGCAAAGGCTCTGAAGGTTACAGGATGAGAGATGGTGGAGCAGCAGGAGCAGCAAACGGCTGCTGCGTCAGACAGACTGCAGGGCTCAGGTAGCAGGTAGGTCCAGTAGCGTCACTTCTTCCAAAAGATGCTGTGAAATCATCCCACCTCTGCTGTCATCCATTTCATCCTGCCATGCCTTTCTTTCGTCTCTCAGAAAGGAAGACAAGCCTTTTACTTCAGCCAGCCCTGGGAGGGCACACTGTGGCATTAGGATCAGGGTATAGACTGAACCATAAAAAAATAGGCACAATTACTCATGTCCTGAGGTACTGCTGAAGCATAAGGAGTTTTCTACTGGATGTGAGTTCAGCTGAAGCACAGTATTGACACTACTGACCAAAACAGGCTCAGCGTGTGGAGAATTCAGCCAGAGAAACTGCTAAATATAAGGCATGGAGGGACACATGTTGCACTTTTCCTGGAAAAGACATTTCTTGCACCCCTTTAGGTAGCTCTTTTCTTAGATGTTACCACCTAGACATCACAGCTGTAAGCCAAGACCCCACTGGGCTGAGCACAAAACTCCACCCTTTGCCTGACCGCAGGTACAAGAGCACAAGTATTCACAAACCAGGCATGCTCTGCGTGCACGTGGACCAGCCGGCAATGTGAGCATCAAACCCATCGGCACGAAGCAGTACAGCGTTACCTCATGCTATGACTCCTTCCCCCTGTTGATCTGTGACTTCTTCAGTTGGCGATCTCCCTCTGGTGAAGCATTCTGCCTGTTGAGTTTTAGCTCTGTTGAGCCTTTTGACTTTGGCCATCCTTGAAAGAAAAGCTAAGTTAGCTTTCTGCCTTTAATTTATCATCCTGTTAACTGTCCAGGACCCTGTGGATTACAGCGCTACAGGTTTTCTTTTTCCTCAGCGCCTAGATTGATAAGGAAAGACTAGTTTATATAATCTGCTCTGCTTGGAATATGTATGGTCTTCTGTCCCTCTCAGCAGAAGTGCTGATACACCCAAATCCAGAAGAACAAGCCCCCATGGAGTAAGTCAATGACAAGATCTCCTTGAGGATGTGTTGAGGAATCAAGGAAATTAATTCAGGTTTCCAAAACATTTCTGAAATACAGCAAACAGCAAGAAGGTGTCTTGGCAAAAGCACAGGTCAGTGGGCAGCTTCCCTGCTCCTCCTGCCCTGCCCCAGCCTTTAACTCCTTCCTGTGCTTTGCAGGAGGCCATGCTGGTTCCTCTTGCAGAAAGTCACTCTGATTACCTGTGTACAGAAGAATGCAATGAAGAATTTTTGCTTTTTTTCTTCCAAACCACTACAGGACTGTTCACCACCTTCAGCCATTGACTGACTTCAGGCTTGAACCCATGCTCAAAATAGGTATGGGAAATAATGTCAGCCTGGGCTGAAAATGAAGGGTGTTCAGATGGCCAGTGCTGGCCAGGACTTGGAAGGAGATGATCTAATGGTCTTTTACCAACTGTAAAATCAATTCATCTATTATGATGATAATACTGATAATGATTCCTCAAAAATTGCCCATTATTTCTTAATGTCAGTAGTTCAAAAATATCCCCTTAGAAAATTTCTCAGGCTGAATCCATTGATTTCAGAAAGGGTGCTGCTCTTTCCCACAGTTTGTGGAGGAAGTGGGAGAGGATTAGATTCAACACTTTATTGGACTCTGCAGCGATGCTGGTCAAGTTCATTAGGCAATGAATACTCCCTGCTGACACTTAGCCTGCAGGAGAAAAGTTCTAGCACTGGTAGGAAGTTCAGAACCCATTGGAAAAAAAAATACATATCCTAACAATAGATTCAGGAAATTATCATAGGCAGGAGTATTCTACGCAGAGGACATACATGGACGCAGAATGGCAAAGGAGGGAAAGAAGGGCAGCACAACTGAGGCCAAGTAACCTGGAAATGGTCCAGGTCCATGGGGCCTGGTCTTAGATACAGGTCTAGGCAGGGAGCACTGTGCAAGTTGGATGTCAGTGCAAAAAGGTCTCAGGCATCCTCTGCCACGTGGTTGTTTTGGCCTTGAAGGTAGTAGTTTCTTTCCCCATCCCATCTAGTGATTCACCATGGCCAGATGCAGAGGCAGGCTGAAGGCCCGTGTGGTGCCATGAGTGGGTCCCACACCGGGCCATGATGAAGGTCACTCTGTTTGACTTGGTAAGCGAGTGGAGGAGCCTCACTTCTTCCTGGGCTGGGCTGGATGTCTGCTTCACAGCTGTCGGTGGTGGAGCCAAACGCAACGGCTTGAGGAAGCTATGGTTTGCAAGAAAAGTATGGAAACTGCTAGATATTGAGAGGAGCAGCGAGGAGATGAGAAAAATGTTAATAGAAGAAATGAAAGCTGGTCTAATAACTAGAGTACTAATAACCAGAGTACAGTATTCGGGGACTGGGTGCCAGTTCCTACTATCTGCCACACACTTTCTTATGTCCTAGCACAAGTCACTTTGGATCCAACCATCTGAAGTATTTAGGCATTTCATGAGCCTTCTTGCCTTAGTTTCCCTTCTGTAACAAGGAATAATACCTCTTTCTTACCTCTTAAGCAACTTGCAAGAATAAATATATCAAGGAGTTTCTGGAGCACAGGTATGGGATGATGCAAATTGGCAAATACGTCTGGGCTTTTCTTGGTTGAGAAGTGCAGGTGCCATAAGTGCATATGGGCACTGGGTGTGTGGAGTCCGGCTGGGGCAGCTGGTGCCACAAGGTGGGAGATTTACACCTTGGCTGGCTCCACAGTAACGTCCTTGTGCACACAAGTCCTCACTGTACCTGCGATGTTCCCTGCAGGGATGTGCTATTAATTCACATCCCAGCCCCGTGTGCAATAATTTTTCCACGGAGACAAGCCCCAAGACAGATGTAAGAGTGGAAATGTAAGGCAGAGTAAAAATTAAGGCCAGCTGGAGCAACCATGTGGGGGGAAGGAGGATTGTGTGCCCCTTCTCCACTACAAGTGCAGGAGTAGAAAGGACTCTTGCAGTCCCTCCAGAGCTCTCTCCTCCCTGTGCCTGAATATATCAGGGAATCAAATATTGTGAGAGAAACTTTCATGAATCAGTGTGGACAACGTGGAAAAAGATGGAAGGATTTGTTTTCTCCTGGCTTCTTAATGCAGACCAAGCTGAAGATTGCTACGGAATTGAGAGGTTGGCTGCGGTTTGTGCCCATGGACTTGCACAGCAGCACAAGGTCGGAGGAAGAGAAAGCGATGGCGAGTGAGGAGGAGATGCAGAGTAAAAGCACGCTGAGGGAAATGCATATTAGGCAAAAAGAGAAAGTGGGCATGCCTGTTGTGAGCGAGTGCGCGGCTGTGGAAAGGGGCATGTGCGAGACAGAGGGAGAAAGTAGATGAGGGACCTGCCAGCAGCAAGTGTGAAGATGAACACCCAGTAGCGACAATGATGTTCTGGCCAATCAATGATGCTTGATGCATGGGGGACAGGATAGATGTCATTATTCTACAAAACCGTATACAAGCAAAACCAAAGCCATCTTTTTTAAATGAAAATGAAAGAGAAATGACAGGGGAAAAGCAAAATATTTGCGAAATGATTTAAACAAAGAGAAGTAAATCCAAAGAATATATTTTTTCCCAACCAATATGATGTACTGTATAGTTTACGAGAGAAGAAAGAAAAAAATCAATCCGTGGCAATATCTGATGTGCCTCTGTGTAATAAACTGCTCTGCAATTATATGAACAAGGTGGTGGTGGTGACGAGAGGTAGGGGATTTTTGTGTCTCCAAATGTGCTGGGTTTGTATCATCCTGTCACCAGTTGTTCAATATTGTGATACCGAACAATCTCCAGTGTTTTTCCCAGTAGGTCAGTGAACTTATTTTCTTATCAAGCCTTAAGGCAGGTGCAGACATGAGGAAGGCATTTGCCTTTGTTTTTCTCCTTCAGCCCAGCCCAGCAGCTCCTTAGTATGCGGGGCCAGTGATTCAACCACACAAGTTTCCTCCTCCCAGTATTTTCTTTACAAGGATTGCAGTGCAAAGCACAATGGGGAGAAGTTTCATCTCCCCCTGTAAATGCAAACGAGAGAAATGTCTAATACCTGTGATAAAAGACGGCATTTTAATTACTGCGCTGCCCAACAGCAGGCACACGCACACATCTGCGTGCACGCACACAGAGTCACATAATTCCATGATCTTAAAGGTCTTTTCCAACCAAATGATTCTATGATTCTACAAACACACACGCACACACACACACACCCCCGGTTGCACCTCTCCCCCCCTCCCCGGTATGAAGAAGGTCTTCCTCCTCCTCCTCCAATCCCTTCTTCGCCTTTATGCAACCCAGGGAACACGGGTTGATTGGAAAGGTCTCTTTCCTTGATAACAACAATTCAATGCGCCTTGACATTTTAATAGCCTGCCGTCCTAGTGAACACAATCGAGCTGAGCAGTGAAGCAAAAATCATTAGGTAAGCAAGATAATCTAAACGAAAAATCAGCCTCAACTGCCTTCCCACATCTGGGGCACATCTGGGCAGAGGCTACCGTTTCCCACCCGCTTCCGAACAGGAATCCTCTCCTGGGAAGGATGTCAGGGAAAAAAGGGGCGTCCACGGATTTATTGCCGGGGGGAATCCACCCCCTCCTGCCCCCCCACCCCTCCCACCTGCAAACCCCTTCCCTCCGCTCCCCCTTCCCCCCCCGCCTCCCTTTCCATAGGAGTGAGATGCTGACTTTGCAAGCCATTCACTTTATGAATATGACCCTCAAAGGGAAGAAACCCTCTCACAAGCCCAGAACTATGTTATCATCGTTATTAAGGAGCTTAAAAAGGAGCCGGGAAGAGGAGACACCGGTGGAATTGCAGCCTGATTGTGATTGATGTGTTCCTATTAGCTCCTCACTGTTATCTCTCTGGATGGCAAGAACAGCCAGTGGCTTGTAACACAACAGATTACCTGAGTTTTCAGCCCTAGACGGATGTTTAAATAAAATATAGTCCCTTTTAGCGAGAAGCTCATTTTCTCTCCGAGGCTCCCAGACTATTTCATGTCAGCTGTGATTCGCTGTGACTCTCCTCAGTAAACATGTCTTATCATTAATAATTCTTTACAAGCACAATTTCATGGAGTCTTTTTGTATGTGCGCGTGGGGGGAGGAGGGGGCGTGCATGCGCAAATGTCGGTCTCAGCCTCATCTCGATACAGTTTGGGAACCCAAGGTGCTTCTCTTCAGAATTTCACCTGCCTTGCCAAAAATGATTGATTACCCCTAGCAGACTGGGTGTCCGGCTATACCCAACAAATGACTTTGGCCCCTAACAACAGGCCTTGGCCAGATAGAAATCAATATTTCACCATTAAAATCTATCAAAGAAGAGTTAAGGCACCATCTGTCCCTGCCGCCTTTCCATGGTGTGTGAACATTAAATCCGACACTTGTAGTACATGAGTAATCAATATATAGTAGTTCACAGATCATTTGTGGTCCCCTTTTAGCAGTGATGGATGCTCGGAATAGTTGTGATTCATTTTGTCACACCATTAAACAAGATTCTGTCCAGTTCCTTCCTGATTTCATTTAGAGGATCATTCTTCACAGTTCATAAGAGAGAAACGGTTTTACCAATCTGCTTCTATTTCAATAAGTCACTTTATAGAGATTTTGTGTCCTGCAGACTGTAAAAATTCTGGAGAGATAGTACAAACATACCTCTAAAACTATTCACTGCATGACATATGCATAAAGTGTGAAAAACTGAATGTAAATATGTTTACCTCTTTATCTACAAATATTGGTTTTAACCCTCCCCTTGCTAGAGAGGTCTTTAGGCAGAAGTGCATGTAAATACAGCCTTGCCTAGGGCAGATATAAAGTTTGGAAATGGGCTGTAATTAAAAACGTGAATAAAACAACCGCAAACTCAGTGACAGAGCTTCGCTTCTGAAATTGAAATGGACAAGCCTCAGTAAAATAAACACCTTTCTTAATTGCTTCTGCTGATATTCACCCAGCTTTTTCTGAATTGTTCATTTTATACTGACAATAAAGGTATAATTGCTAAGCATGTTTAAATGGTTACAAAGAAATGGCCTTCTTTTTTTTAAATTTTCTTATAATTGCCATTATAACGCAGACTTCTTCCTTTTTGGAGGAGGGGGAAGAATTACATATTAATGTTCCGTAGATTATTAATCTCGTAAAAGACTTGTTCTTTCAGTCCCCAAATCATTCAATCAGATCCTCAGACGACAGTGTAATTGGGCATCATGGTGGGGCTTCTCAGATTTAAACACTTCAGGAATTGGCCCTGTCTGGACTTCCCCTGGCTGCTGCAAGAGATCCAAATAATATAAGCAGCAGACTTGGGTGCAGAGACAAAGTCAGAGGGAGCACTGAAGATCTGTCAGAAGACATCTTCTAAAACACGCATTATACAGCAATTTTCCTAATTAAAGGACATAAATAGCAGTGAGTCACGCAACTAGCAGTGCTAGCCTGTCCTCCGTGGAGCGTTTTATGCAGTAATTTTTAATCAGGTTGATCATTTTTACCCATACATACCCATTTACCCATACCCATACATTTTTAAGGATCCTATTTGGCTGCTGGAGCACACTGACTCACTAAACAGCAGCAGAGGAGGAGGAAGGCAGAAGCCCATCCTTGGCTGGACAAGGTCCCACCAAAGCCTTCCTGGCAGTAGACCAGACCCCACAGACATTTAATTCAAGTATTCCTTGAGGGACAACCTACTTGCTAGAGTGAAAACCACCTCAAACTGGGGTTCCCCCTTCTGTTTGTGGCTGTGTCCCAGCAGCATCCAGTGGCTTGCGGCAGATGGGAAGAGACAGGAGGAGAAGGGAAGAGCCCTGTCCTCTTCGTCGGGGTCCGTGGAGATCACCAGGCGCAGGAAACTCAGTAAGCCGATGAGTTCATACTCATACAAGAAAAGGCACCAGGCCAGTATACAAATGATAAAATGGTGCAGATGATTTGCGTCAGTAAGGTCGAGTCGCTGGAGCAGAAATCCGTCGTGAAGAATTCCTGGGGTCAGGCCTGGCTTTGTCACAGCTCCTGGGTGGCTGGGCTCAGGTACTTAAAACTGCTCCGAGCAGGAAAAAATGCCCAAGCTCCACAGGCTGCTGGGCAGACATCCCAGGAAAACTGCCTGCGGTTCCATACACGGTGGGGCACGGGTGAGAGCAGGGGAGCCGTGCCCAGGAACCCGGCTTAGGCTGTAGCTGTACCTTTAATTTCTTCCTTTATATATCCATCGTTCATTATTTCCATAAAATGAGCTGTGCTCCTGGGAGATAACAAATGTATTATTGCTAAAAACGAGCTACTTAAAAAAATAGGGCCAGAACTTCAGCACAAATCAAATATCCACCTAGATTTCAGTGAAGACGTGCTGATTTGCGCACATGGAAGTCCCTGTCCCTTATATTTAGTCTTACTGTATTTCAGAGAACAGAGATGGCAAAATAATTACTGACTATTTTCTAGAAAAAACACATTGAATCATCGTATGAAAGCAGTTCCTAACTTCAGCCGTACGCCTGACACCCTGGCACTGGAGCGTGCCGAAGGTACCGTGGTTCTCCTGTTACCACCGAGCAACTCTGCAGGTTCAGTGCAGAAGCCAAAGAAAGAAAACAAAGATAAAAAAAAGAAGCCCAGCAAGAATCCTGAGTTATTACCTGTGAAATCGTTGCATGGGGAAAAGAAGATAAGATGAAAACATGCATCAACTCTAATCTTCAAATATTATGCAGAGCACCCCCTGTTTAGCTGAACCTCTAGTACCTGTAAACAGACACATGTATTGATTTTTTGCTAATAAACTGCATAGCTGTTATTCCCTTATTATAAATCTTTTCCTAAGCACAAAAGTGAGCAAAGGGAGGGGGAAGGGGTTGTAGGGTAACAAGACTAATCAGGACTTCACCATCAAAGCAAATACATCCAATTAACAGCTATTAAAGAAGAATTTTATGGCACTGTGCACAGTGAAGGCCATTATATCCAGTGGAATTAATCTTAATTATTTGTACCTGTGTACATACATGCAAAGGAAAGCAACTCGCATTAATCTACATTAAACTTAATACACAGTTGGTGTATTATCTTCTGAGTCAAAATTGACTGCTGGTTTCTGCATATGTATCTGTGATGCTATCTTCAGTAATTATAGTACAGTATGTCTAAAGACACAATTTGTTCCATACAGAGCAACTCAGCAGTTAAAATCTTTTCTATGATTTTTAAAAAGCCAGAAAATAGAACAGTATAGGCAGATATTATCTTCTTAGAAGTCTTTCTTAAAAAAAAAAAAAAAGACACAAAAAAAAGCCCAGAAGAAGCTGTACAGATTTATTATCCAGCTTAAAGGGAAACCGAACAAATATAAATCTGCGGCTTTCTGAGGTTTAAATAACGGCAATTACTACCCCCAAAATATTGCATTTCATGCACTGTGGACAACATTGTTAAAACCACCCACAATATTTTGGACTGCGGGGATTTTTTTCCAGGTTTTTACGGAAGTTGACAGTAAATTATGTTGGTTGTTTGTTCACTTGGTTTGCATTATTTGATAGGGCTAGCTGTAGAGGTCTGTGCTGCGGTAACAATAATGAATGGTGTACTTTTTACTTTAAATCCCTGCCTAATGAATATAGACATAGGCAAACAGCTACTTAGGATTCCAAAATATAACTAACCACAAAGCAGGGCTCCAGCTGCTCTTCCCTCCTACTGCATTGTTCAAGGGCATTTTCCTTATCAAAAAATAGCTTCTGAGTCCCGAGAAGCAAAAAGAGAAATTGATGTCCATTGTGCCCAGCAAAAGCACTTCTGATGCGGTGGTGATCAAGTACACAATTGCTTAATAGTCTTATAAATGCTTACACCTAACTGTGGGTTTTATTCAGATCCTAATATGCAAAATCCTGACCGCGCAGAAATCGCTCGGTCCCAGTTTCATGCTGTGTCTCAGGCCAGGATCCCCAGAGCAGATGTTACCTACTTCAGCAAACGTAGGTCAGCGCCTTGTCCTATGTGAAGGCCTAAGCACTAGATTTTAGTTATGTTTTAATCTATGTTAATTAACTTTCACTAGCTATCAAGATTTTAAAATCCCATGGAGACACTATACAAAATATTTCTCTTAGGGTTAATCATACCTAGCAGCAAGTTAAAGGCCTTTCCACACCAGCATTCGTAGATGTGTCAAAATATGCATCAAAGTGCCGTTGTGCACTTCAGTTGTTATTAATGAGAATTTTGAGTTAACATTTGTAACTGAATCTCTGGTAGGAAAACTGGTATGTTCATGAAGATTTGAAGAAAAAGACCTGAAAACATCTCATGCAGTCAGACTATTTTCACTCCTTCAGCAATGTTTAGTCTGTCCTTGAATGTTTTAGGAGATGTGATATTTCACTCTATGCTTCTTAAATATTGATGCATGTTTATCAGCTATTAAACCCTTACAGCTGAAGTAATTTCTCCTGCCCAGGCCGCTCCTGGTGTTTGCTGCAAGTAAACTTGCATGGGATACACAGCGCTCCTGCGCTGCTGTGCAGTCTGGCATTTTAGCATGAAATCAATCACGACGTGAACCTTAGGTTTTGCACTGTCAGCAGATATCAAGAGGGGTGGTGTCACTGCATTTGCTTACCAAGATCTGAAGTGACTATCCTTTAACTCTGCTTGTATAACAAACCTGAGGCTTTTCCCCCAAGCCCACACCACTTTCCTTTCTTTGCACATTAGCCATAAATCCAGAGATTGCGTTGCCTTTGGGTTTCTCCATCAGGAAAGGGTGACAATATAAGCACAACAAACTAGAAAGTCTCCCAGCCCAGGGACATCCAAGCAGCAAGGAAACTAAACGGAGAAGTTCCTGCAAAGGTGGGAAGTACAGAAGATTAATGGGGATGAAAGGAGACAAACTTAGAAGAAAAAATGGGAGAGTCACCTGCCAAAGAGCGACGTGCTCAGAATGACCTCAGTGACTCTTTTTGAGAGGATATTAGAAAATACAACATCCTCTACTGTAAAACAGTAAGATCAGAGCTCTGATGCTCTTCAGAGCAGTTCTGCACTGGGATAAGTTTGTAAGTTAAGATAATGCAGGTAGTGGTGAACCTTTGAGAAAGCCAATGGGCTCCATGAAGGAATGAAGGCTGGAGGCAGATGAAGTACGCATCAGTACAAATACCATCATTAGCTACATGCTAATCTAGCTGCAAAGTACAACAGAGATGTCTGTTCATGCAAAAAGTTGTTAGCAAGCCTCAAACCACCAAATAAGCGCGTGGGGATGGAGAAAAGATTTGTATACAAAGCTGTGTCTTTGTGAGTAAAGAAAAAAAATAAACCACAAACGGATGTTTCTCAAAATATCTCAATCCTGAAAGATTAGCCTCAGCAGAAGTGTCACTGCAGAAACCATCTGCATGTTGAAGAGGTTGCCTAGCAAGGGTTTTTTTCCTCATTATTATTTTCTACTTAGATTGCTAAGAAAAGATCTCTCAGGAGAAATAACAGTAGGATCTTAAAAATAGTTCCAAACCTGCCATTAAAAATTCAACACAGATATTGTGTAAGCCATCTGCACTCATGTCGTTTTGATGCCATCACTTTAAACATGCTGAGATTCTCTGCTGGGACTCTTTACCTCTAAGCACCTGCTTAAGTATTTCACAGAATTAGATGGCCCAAGAGCAGCACGGTGCTCGGGGAGCAGCTACAGGGGGTTGAAGGTGCAGCGACATCACGGTGCAGCAAACAGGCCGTGTCCTCCTAACAAAATAAAGCAGGACAAGGAATTGCACTGAAACTGGAAGCGGTGACCCATAGGAGTTACCGCAAGGACAAGGAATTGCACTAAAACTAGAAGCAGCGACCCAGAGGGGTTACCATGAGAAACCCCAGCAACAGAAGTGAAGAGGGAGTGGACTGAAACCTAAGGTCTTCTCCTCTATGCTACGACAGGTATGGTGATATACTGAGACTGTCACTGTTGCGTTTTGCCCTTTTCTGAAATCACTTTAATAATTTCTGCCATGTACTATTTTTCCTTTCTTCTTTTCCCCTCTGGAAACTGGGTGTTCCCCGTACAAATTTGCTCTCTCCCCACCTAACCTTCCTCTCCTTGCTGTTTTCCTTTTTCACTGCCAATCTCATCAAAGGCCTCGACTGCTCCCTTCCCCTCCCCTGGACCTGCTGCTTCTCACCTTGCAGGATCTGAAGAACCCAAAGAGCTCGATAAAGAGCTCGCTCCTCTTGAAAACAGGAATGGCACCAGCTAGCACGTTTTGTAGGCTATTTCTGTATCACATGGTCTGCATATTAGGCATCTATCTACTTTAATTTTTGTGCCTGGACGATGGCAGGTGGTAGGAGCTCTGATGGCAGAAACACCCTCTTAATCTGTTCCTGCAGTGCCGTGTCCAACTGGAGCATGCACTTGGTTGGTCCCCAGTCATCACGCTCGTATAGAGTAGGATGCAGCACTCTTCTGTGGTGCAGATGTTTATTTATATTTATGTTATTTACTGAAGCAAATGTTGCTTGGATACATTTAGTGAGGACAAAGGAAGCAAGCAGAAACCTGTGTTAAATTATGAATGTCTTCATTGGAAGGAAAGTGAGTAAAATATTGACATTGGTTAAGAATTTTCATAATTCATCTTATTGTGTAGAATGTAAATGGAAGTGGGTAAAACCTCAGCCCTAGTGAAGCCAGTGCAAAACTACTACTGACTCCTTAAGATACCCAGCAGAAGCCATAATTTTAGGTGGATAGGAAACACTGCAAAGATTTATTATATCCTAAATTCTCCAGCACTATAGCCTCTAAGCACTTCTCAAATAATATGACTCATTGTTTCTCCTGACCTTCCCCCAGGGAGAGCAGAGAATGCACCATGAAATGGTTTCTTTTGCAAACCAGCTGTATTTCGGCGTGGCGTTAAGGCACATCCTGTTTGTTTCTGCGAGAGAGAAGGCAAATTGAAGAGGTCTGCGCCTCGTACCTGGAAGGGCAGGTAATTGCACCTTTGATGACCACCCATCCCTAGAGAAGATCGCTTCCCAGGTTCAGGCCGGCCCCGTGAACACCCGTCCCTGCAAAGAGAGAACCAGGAGGCTGCCTGGAAATGAATTCCAGCGTGCCCGAGGCGTGGGGTGGGCAGGCGCTGTCTCCACCTCAAGCCTTGAGCCGGTCTGTCGTATACCCTGGTCACAAACCACCGAGCACTTGCAAGTCTCGGACCTGTTTAATAATGTCAGTGAGTGCGTAAAATCTTTTTGTGGTCCCGCAGAATAATTAAACTTCCATCAGTGCTGCTCATCTTGCCAATATAACAATACCAGCTACTGCATGCCAAAACAATAAAATAGCTGTTTGCATGAGCAGCCAGATGTAATTTGAACTCTTCGGTTCTTTCCAGTTATTTACAAGTATTGTATTTCACAAACAGACCACCTCTTTTGTAACGTTCTTTAGGAAAGCTGTGTATTATATTGGCATAATAGTCTTCTTCAGGGAGAGCATTTTGTTTTAATAAAATGTGTGCCACCATATTTAATCAATCAGAGTGATTGACACCAGCACTAGCTGCGTCTCCCAGCAGATGCTGCTGCTACCTCATTCCTATTCCAGTTTCATTTCTCAATCAAATCCATGTGTAAAAAACATAATGTGCTGCCAACATAATGTAATAAAACTTCAACTGAAATGCACACCACCACAACTGAAACTGATAAGTCAAAGTATGGGGAAAGTTAACTTCAGCAAAATCATTTTTGACATGAAAATATTAAAGTTTTACAGTTCAGATATGCCTAGACTAACCCTAACATGGATGCAAAAGTTTCACGGATGTTAAAAAAATCCTATAGAAAGAAACTTTTCTAAAAGTTATTCAGCTTTTAGCTCGCTCCCAGCGTTTTCTAATCTTTGGAGTTTGTTAGTGTCATTCCAGTCGGATTTAAGCATTGGCTGCCCAAGTGAGATGAATTATAACTTTTACCCAAAGAGCTCAGGTGCCTGTGTTGAGGTGAAGACCAGTTAGCGGTGATGCATGGCTCTGTGTCAGAGGCTGAACTAGCAGGTTTGGAAGTTAATGACTCATACAGGCATAGAGGGTACCCTAATTGTTAGGTGTCACACACAGGGTGAAACTACTCTCGACTCTATTAAAGTTCATTCTAAATAATCTGCAGACCTCACGTTCCCCCCATGGTACGTATGGCTCGCAGAGCAGTTTCCCAGGGAATTTGCCTTTACTGTACTTACAGGAGTTGGTTTCAGACCACTGAAGTTGAGACCCATCTTGATACAGACAGGTCCCTCAGACTCCTGCGGAGGTTACACCTCAAACCCCCAGGGCTGACCTTCAGCCTGCCGGCAGTCCCACAAAGCCAGGTGGGGATTAAAGATAAGCATCTGATTGCTCGGCAGATTATATACTACGTGCATGACGTTTTAATGTGTAATTACTGAAGCAGGTATGAAAAGAGCTCCAGACCAATTTTTTAAGGCCCCACAATAAATGACTTCCCCTTCGTTTACTGCATCCTTCGCTCAGTGATGATATGATAGGAAACACATGCCATGAATTCACGTGCCACTGATTTCCATACTTCTGTTAAAAAGGAGAACAGAGGTTTTAATCTGAGAAAATGCCTGGTGCTTCAGAATGCCTTTCTTCCTCTGCCACTCATTTTCAAGTAAAAAGGTTGTGTTAAATGTGGTCCTGCTGGACAGTGCTTTGGACAGCCTACATAGCAACAGCGGTTACACGCAGAGGGAGAGATGTGGGAATGTTAGGCTGCAAGGAAATTGCCACAGCTGTTTTTTCTACCATTTCTTTAGGCAAAATGCACGAATGGTAAATATATAAATACAAATAACACTTGAAGAAATTGCATGTCTCAAGGATTATCAACCTCTCAGTTTTTATCTCCCCAGAACACAACGAGCGCAGTTCGCAGGCGGGCTGGGGGACGCCCACCAGCAGCACCGTGGGCTGTGCTGAGCTGCGCCAGCCAGTTGAGATCCCTCCTTTATTCCCATCGGATCCAGTGCATTATGCTGCTGAATCAGCCCATTTTGCTCAGAAATAATGTGTTGCCAAAGAAGGTTCCTTTAATACAGCCAAATGTCTGGGGGTGCTCCAGCCTCACAACACACGGGCGATCACACATAGGCTCCATAAAACGGGGGTGAGGATGGTGGTAGGTGTTGTTCAAGCTGACCTCAAACCCAGAGCTAAGACTGGTGGGGTTTGACCATTTGATGCTTGAGATGGGTTGATGTTTTCCCTTGCCTGTCCCAAACTGGTGCTCACCAACAGGGCTACAGCACCGAAACACCTCTGGGCGACAGGCAGTGAAGCCCAGCAGTGCCTGAGCTGCCTCCCCACCACCGCTCTCCTCTTCCTCCTGTGCCTTCCCAGAGAGGGGCTGGGGCTCCCTGCCCGCCAAACACAGCAAATCGACACGGGCAGCCTGAAATCGATTCCAAAAAATAGCCATGGAAATGACTCAGTGTTTGGAAAAACCTGTTTTGTAGTGCGAAGTTCAGTCCATGTAATTTAGTAAAATAAAAATTCAGCAATAGTTTAGTTATTGTCTACACATAATATAGGGGGAGGAAATTTCTGACAGTAGAGGGCTCTTTAAGCTAACAGGCTGAGGTACAGAAGTATCTGGTAGCTGCAAGCTGAAGCTAAACACATTTGGACTAGAAATGAGCTGAAATTTATTAGTGATGAAAAAAACTAATCCCCAGGACTTCCTTGCTTTAGAAATGAGTTGGATTCCATAGCTCTCGACAGCAGATTAAATCAGGGTGGAAAGGAATGGGTAGTTCCAATTGGATTGTAAAGATAATTTTCATTTAAATTTAATACACTTTTTTAAAGAAATAAACTTGTTTAAAACTGCATTTGTTACTATGACAAGCTATAGTAAAACCTAGGCTTACTGTTACCTTGGAATAATTCAGATACATAAAATAACACACTGCATCAATGAGATAAAAGTGGATTAAATTCCATAATCCTTGGTTTTTAACGTGTACTCTGAGGAAGCAACTTGAACTTCTGAAAAGAACTCAGGCTGTAGAGACTCGTCACAAAACCATGCAATGCATTGCCTGCAGCATTTTTTTGAAAGTTTAAAAGTCCTCAAAAGTTCATTATTTGCTCCCAGCCCATTTCAGTACCCCTAGGACATCTCACCCTGACACCGAAACCCTGTTGGAGGGTGCCAACCAGGCATCCTTTGGTTCCCTCAAAAAGCACATTCCCTTTCCTGAGGGCATGAGCATCCTGAGTTCGACCGGTTTTGCCCATGGACAGTTCATGACTTGCTGCCTCCAAGAGCGTTCACACTGGGCTCTGCAGCATTAAAGTGCTCAGCTCTGAAAACATCGTCCCTATTCATCAGATCTGGGCAGATATTTCTGCCAGGAAAAACAAAAAAAACTGCCCATTTTGTGAACAAGACACCATGAAGCGGGTGATGTATCACATATTTGAGGAAAGGTAGTGCTAAACGGAGCCAGAGCAGAGTTTGCTTGGAGATGGTACAGTGAAAACACTCCCACGTGGAAAAAAGGAGAACCCTTTCTAAGAAGTTTTCCTTGGCACTGCTGCTGAAAGGAGCGTTGTGCCTCCACGTTACAAAGCGCGGTGGCTGGAGCAGGGTATTTCGTGGCATTTCGCATGTGCCCCGAGCAGAACCTGGCTCTCAGCATGGCTTCGGGAGACAGAACTGATGGCCAGGTCCCAGGGAGAAATGGCTATATTAAAACATGGATGAGAAAGAAAACATAGCAACGTGACTCTTGAGCCTAAAGTATTGAGATTAAATTTAATCCAAGTCTGTGCTAAACCTTTTTCTGGCACAGCCCTAGCAACATCCTTCCAGGTAGTCACATTACATGTTATTCCAGATAGTACCAATGGAACATAATTACATCTGGACTCAATATTGCCATTTTCTGATTAGCAGGACAGCCACTTATCTTAGTATCTGGGCATGTTGTCTTCTCCTAAGGGTGGTAATTTGCACCAGAGATCATAAAGCCTCTCCTCACTGTTACTGAATTACCCCTCCCACAAGCTCTCCGAACAAGGCGCAGTTTTCCAACGTGTATGTGGAGGAATTATAGCCCAGAGGATGAAGCTCAGCGGCTGAAACATAAGTCTCTAGTGCTAGGTGGGATGCCCTGGGGGACCTGAGACATCGTACGGGGTTGGCAGGTAGGAGAGATGACCTACATCAGACCCCACCTTCTGTAGCGAAGGCCAGGGCTGGCAACTGGGGGAGCCCAAAGGAGCATGAGGCACGTGTGTTACGGCAACTGAATCCCCTTAAAAGTGATTAAAACTTGCCCGAGCTCTCCTCTTGTATGAGAACTATTTACACAGCATGAGCTGCTCTGCAGCAGCCTTCCAGAGCAGAAGCTGGGCATGGACCCCACTCATGGTCTTCATCTGCCCCAGAGTACCTTTGGTACTGACGGACCCGCAAAAAAGGGAATGAGAATCAGCATCCTTCGCAGGAGGGATGGACATTGCCTGTCTGCCCCTGACACCCTGCAGTCTCTGCCACCTCCTCCTAAGGATGCTTGTCTGACTAATGCCTTTTCCTTGACTGTCTCTGTGACCTTTTCTGGGTTTTGTTTAACATATAGTTCAAGCTTGTCAAAGCCATAATCACTGAAGTGTATTTTCATGTGTACCTTTGTCTCTGAACAACCAAGCCCGTGCATTTCAGTCTTTCACTGCTGCTACTTATTGTTTTTACATGCAATTTTCTTTTAATTATGCTTCCCCCCCGCCCCCAACACAATTTCTTAGTATACATAAGGGCAACAGCGCTTCTCCCTTCCATGGGTGTTTAAGCCCTGAAGCAGAGTATGCCACCACTGCACTAATGGTCATGTTTTCTAGTGGAAGTGAGGGGATGCTGCGCAGAGGGAGAGCAGAGCTGTGCTCCGGATGCCTGCGGTCAATGTGGGGAGGACAAATGTTTCCTGTCTTCTGCTCCCTCTTGCTGCCCTTCCCTGCCATTCCCTGGCGCTGGGCCACGGATGTTGACTCCTCCCCAAGAGCCTGAGAGCTGTGACCCCATGATTTGACTCTGGATGACAGAGAGGAAAAAAGTGAACCATAGGAGCGGGTGGTGAGGGCAGAGGAAATGGTGCTGCCGCTCCTCTTCCCACGGCCGGCCAGCGCCGCGCTTGCCCCAGCAGCCCCAGGCGTTCCCGGCACAGTCTGTTCCCGCTGCCTCCGCTGCACTGCTCTGCTATGGGATTTTTGCGTTCAATTGGTTTTGGCCGTCTTCCAAAATTTCCCTCAGGAATGCAACTGAAAGAAGGGAAATGGCAGTTTTTAACACTTCATATGTCAGCCCAAGCGGAATGAAATTGTCGTAGAGCAAAAACATGGTGGTTGAGCACCTCTGTAGCCTGAGGGCTGGCTGCTCACCAGACACTGCAGGCACGCCACGGTCCGAATGTCAACGTTGCGAAGGGAAAAGTCATGGGACAGTTTTGTGAGGGGATGTTTTGCAAAGCCTGGAAAAATATTTCATCGCATACCCTCCTCTACATGCTAGAGAAGTCCGAAGAAATTTGGATATTAACATTTCAGAAAGTTTCGAAAGCTCAAATTAATAGAAATATCCCCAAATTTTGGAAATTTTTCAATTCCTGTTCAGCATCCGTGGCCTGACTCCACTTATAACACATTTGCTACTGCACAGACATTAAATGTCCTGTCCTGTTTGTCTTCCACGTTGAGCTCTCTCCTTTGCAGAGTGATGTTTTGCAGTTGGATTGCAGAGCCTTGTGCACACACTGTTCACCCAAAATTTGGCTGTGGTGGGGTTATTTACAGCCCTTCCCATCGTACGAGGCAGGGTGACAGTTGCCAGCTGTGCTGGTGGCTTTTGTGATGAGCAAACTGAATGCTCTGAATTTGGCTGGAAACGTATAATTCATTGCACATAAAAAAACCTGAACAACATCAGATGTGAACGCTCCTTTTAAATGCCCCGATGCTTGGCACAGATTTCTCCTACATCTGTGTGAAGAAGTTCCTGCATGGCCCGGGACCATGGAGGAGCTGGGATGGCAGCTGTGCTGCAGTCATTTTGGGTAATTGCTGGATTTAAGACTAAATTTACAAAGACTTTGGCAAAGTATGGAAAGGAGGAAACTTCGGGGTATCTGGCCAACCTTGGGAATGTCCTACCAAGGAGAAACTCTTCAGGTGGAGGTGCTGATGATAAATTAAGTTGATTTTATGCAGATTTGCACCTTCCCAAGCAACTCGAGGAACGGTTGAGTAGTACCAGAAGAGGGCAGGGAACAGGGGTTAGACAGGAGTATACTCATCCCTGCCCATGGACAGATGTGAATTGTGTAGCCAGCTTATACTAAAGACTTTTTTACACTAAAGGTGTTGTTTTATCTCACCCAAGGCATCTCTCCTGACGTTTTCCTTGTTTTATCCAGTTGTTATGGCTTATCAGTTACATCAGCACATTGTTTGGGTCTTACATATTCATAAGAATGGAAGTGTGACAGAGCCATGATTTGGATAAAAATGATAGGTGCTGCCATGTTATAAACCAGGATTTTTCTCATTCACGTCTAGGACAGGAGAATATTTTGGCCAGTAAACCTCTCTATCAAGTATGAGACATTCCTTGCCGTGACATTACAGTCTCTAAAATAACCCAACTGATTTGATTTCTTTGCTCCGTAAGAGAAACCATACGGACTTGGATTTGATGAGAGCCATTCAAAGGGCCGGTCTCACCTCTGTTGTCCTGACATTTGACTAACATCTCCAGGAGAACACAAGGCAGAAGGATCAACACTTAATCAAATTCAGGATTTCATTTGCCTTGGATTAACGGCTAAGGAACCCAGTTTAATTTCTTCTGTGAGAAAAGTGAGATAAATGATGTGTACATGTGTCTCGGGTAAAATACTTGATCGCTTACCTTCTTAGTCATCACTGGTCTTTAATCGCTTATTATGTAACATTACACCCCATACAGATTACATCGGGGGGAAAAATCACAGCCATGCAGCCTGCAGAAACTAGAAAGCAATTCGTCTGCAGGGGGAAGGATGCTCTCTTCTGCACACTCCGTGTACAGCATCATTTATCATCTGGGAGAATCACCTGGAGGCAGCAGAACAATGCTCAGCTGGAGTCACATCAGGCCAACCGTCGTCTTAGAGGCTCCTGTCCTGGTAGCAGCCAAACCCCACGACTTTCCCAGGGCAAAGGCCTCTAAAGCGATGCCAAATCAGCCAGCCCAAATAGGTTTAGAAGGCTTTTTAAACTCTCAGCCACTGCCGTAGCAAAGTATGGTTTTTTCCAGGCTACCTCTGTGACAGTGCCGTATTCAGAGACCTACTGTACGTGCAGATTGAAGGCAGATCTATTTGGTAATAACAAAAAAAAAGGAAAGGAAAAGAAAAAAAAAGAAAAAAGAATCCCAAAGCCAAACCCTCCAAACAAATTATTTCCTACTGAAGAAACTTTCCTGATCCCATGAAACCTAACTACAGTTTGGCATGTTTTCCCAAACACAGCATGCAAAAGTAGTAATATTTTATGTTGTGATTATAGGACATTGTGGGCTGCAGCCATCTGCTAAGAGAGGGACATTCTGCTCCCTGAACATCCTGGCTGTAATTTGCACAATATTTGAATTTCGGAGAGTTGCCGGGAGCTCTAACATGGTGTGGATACCCATCAGCACTAACAGCACATAAAACATGGGAGAGCTGACTCAGGGGTGACAGGGGATTTTGGCACCTCGGGAGTTTTCCCCGGGCAGCAGAAAATGTTCCAGCATGAACTAAACACGTAGAAAGGTTTCCCTGAGGCACGTGCTGCCCCTATGGCAAACAGAAAGCAAGGGGGGTATCTCGTGCAATTAACATTATCTCCCTTTTTCAGAGCTACAGTTGGGTTTAATTTTCTATTATTGCAGATCTTTGGGGTGGGATTTTTTTTGAAGCATTCAGCCTTGGCCTAAATCCTCTCCCGTTGGAAACAATGAGCCCCCCGACCCCCCCACTGCTTTAATGGCAGAAGAGCGCAGCCAGCACAGAGCACTTCGGGAAATCCCTCCCCTCGCGCCCGGCCCCGCACAATGGGGCAAATGTTTCATCCCTGCGTGAAGCCTGAACAAACAGGCATTGCACAAGGAATCGCGGTGGGGAAGCGAAGCTGCTGTGCCAAGGGCAGGCGCTAACGCTGCAACTGCTCGGCGTTAACCGTTACAGCTCACAGACCGGGATCGCTCCCGGGAATGCTGCTGCCCTCCTGGGAGAGCCTGCAGCCCCCTCACAGGTTGTTTGACCATGAAGCTCTGCAAGCGGCGGCTGACAGGACCGGGCTGGCCATGATGTGGTTCATACCTCCATATCCTCCTACAGCTGACGAAGATGGTAATTTCTGAATTTGAGGGCTATTCATTGCAAGGTCAGTTTTGGTCCCCTGGTTGCAAATTTTGAGGCGAGTTCATATTTTTGAAAATCAACCCATTTCATTCATTAGTGAAAGAATAACGTGGCCACAAATCATTACGTAGGGCCTTCAGGAGCAGAAGACGACTTTACTGTTGGTTTGAAATAGCTGACAAAACCGTACTGATCACTCAAAGACAAACTAAACGTGGATATGAGACTGGGGTGAAAGGGACGTCTGTTTGCCACACCCAGTAATTTCTTGACAAAACCTGTCTGAGAGCCAGCTTGGCTTCCCCCAGGCATCAAAGACAACCTGCGCTGAAAGACTTGCAAAGTTCACCCACATTCTTCTCCTTGGGACTCTCAGGCAGGGATTACGGATGGAAATGTACGTTCCCGCAGCGGGTGGGATGTTTCTGGTGTGGCTCATCAATGTTTTGCCCTGAGTCTCAGGATGTGTTTCTGTAGGCCAAAAGCAATAAATAGCTTTTTCTTCTGCATTAGGTAAAAAGGCACAGTAAATAGACTCTCCCAGTTTACTGTAGTTGAGGATCTGTCCCATCACCTTCAATGCCAAGATAGCTGAGCGCTTCCTATTATCCTTCTATCGAGATGGCTACAGCAAAGGCATAAAACGCTTTCTTCGGGCAGCCCTGTGAAGATTGTGCTCGTTTAAGAGGTAAGTAAAGAAGACATCACCGCTGGATGTGCGTCCTCTGGTAGCAATCAATGCACAGCATACACTTTTGATGAGGTTAGATAACAAGCATCACATGGAGAGAGGAGTACCATGCACACACAACCTTCTGAATATGTGTCAGCAATAAAATGAGAACTACAAAGGCAAGCGGTAGCTGCCCACTGTAGGATGTCTCATCTAGTTCAAGTTCAGCTGTGCAATACAAGTCTAACTCTCTGTAGTTTGATTAAAAAAAACCCTAAAACAACAACAAAACCCCATATACTGCTCCGACGGATTAGCACAAGGATATATCTTTGTTCACAGAGCCCTTTTTAGTTTTGAAAAAAGGAGCTTCTTATAGCAGAAATAGAGAATTCTTTCATGTTACTGTCAGCCCCGTAGCCCACCTAAAATTGCGTTATTACCACTGACAGAAAGACAGGTGTTAACAGCTGGAGAGAAAACAAATGTAGAGTGCTGTGGCAAAATGTGAGGAGAAACAGATGTGTGAGCAACTTTGTCTTTGATATTTATTTTAATAGTGCTTCTCAAATGTGTTTAATATTTACGCGGCTATACTCTCAGCTTTCACTGGCACACCAGAGCCCGCGCAGTGCGTTATTCACCTCTGCCACCACTTTTTCTTTTCTTTTCCTCCCTTCTAACCGTCATAAAACCGCATCTGTAAATCTCTCAGGAAACGCCAGTTTATTCCTCCTCCCCTCCCCCAGTATAAAATGGATAGAGTTTTTTAGCAGTGGGAGTTCAGTGTGATTAGTATGCTAATACGGGAGAGAGAAAAGGAAATGGAGATGAGAGATATGGTCCTTTAGCGAAGAAAAGCAGGAACAACTGAAAGGAGGATCTCTGCTAATCAATTAACCTACAACGGACCTAATGCCATAAGAAGCTATTGTGCATAAAGGGACAAAATTCTCGGTGACAGATGGCACTTGGGCTCATGATATTATGGGGTTACTGCTCGAGAGCTTGTTTACCTCCCATACAGGGGTAAGCAATAAAGCAATAAAATTGCTTATTTATTTTAAAGAGAGAAGTTGAAATGCTTATTTACCAAATCAATCAAGGTTTACTAAGGCAGAACAGCCACAATCCTCACGGCCCTAAAATGCTGGATACTTCACTGATTTCAAATAGCAATTATCTATTGCAGTTTCTTGAACCCGCTCTGACTGCAGAGAGACATTTAATTTGCAAATTTTGATGAAAATTGTCATTTTTTTAATTGCCTATTTCACCAATTTGAATTTTAAAACAAACGATTAACTAGAAGCTCATTTTTACTTGCCTTGGGCAAGCCCGGAAAATATTTGTCAAGACCCAAGTCTGTCTGCTTAGCATTTGAGTTGAGAAATGCACAACTGCCTTCAAGTCAACATTAGCTGTGACAGAAGCAAGACTATTATTTAACAGTAGCTGAAAATGTCAAAAACAAGCGGCGCCTGGCATTTTGACAAGACGGTGTTGAAAAGAAACCACTTTTTTTTTTTTTTTTCAACACTTGGTTAACTGTAAAGCAAAACTGTACAATTATCACTCAGCTCCGAGTGCGGCTTTGGCGGGTCCCTTTGAACTGGTGGGGATGAAGGAGAGCAGGTTGGTCTCCATCTTCTGCTCACGGACGCCTTTGAGCCCCAACCATGGGCCAGACCCTCCGTGCTTCAAACCAACCCACGCTCTCTTCCAGGAACGGAGACGGCACCATCTAACAACTCGTGTCAGGCCCCAGGCACATCAACTCGATGAAGTCATCCCAAAAGCTAAGGACATAGGTAAATGTTTAGAGGTACATGTTTTAGATGTTAACTGGCTGTCAGAATAAAACGCAGGTGTTTTTTTAAAAGTAGGTATTGTGCCTGGGCATTAATCAGCCTTTTTTACATTAGAATTCATAACAAAGGGTCGGCGGATTTAATTAAAAATAGTATTGTGATGAAGAGAAGCCTGATATTGAAACAGTGTGGGAAAACTAATATCTAAAATACTTTCTTCCCACGGGAAGATTAAGTTGGAAGTTACTGTTTTAATCAATGGTAAGATGCGACGGTGCTTACGATAAACAATATTGTGAACCATCTCAGGGAAACAGCGCAACGGGCGATAAGATATTGTTTTCAAGAATTTTAGATAGCAGAATGAATAGGCCTTAATAATTTAAGAGATGCCAAAGTGATGAACATATGTTCATCTTCATTGCACACACCAGACACTCGGCACCATTTATCTGAGCTGGAGTAGAACAATTTTCTAGCAGCTTTTCCTACCCGTTAAGTCCCTTTAACATCAGTCAGCATTAGGTAGGGTATCAAATCCCATAAAGATTTGTCTATACAAGTGTCAGTTGTCTGTTAATGTCCTTCCTCAGCGAAATCTCGGCATGCGCCTCACAGCAGCTCTGCAAGAGAGACATCAGGGGATGTGCTGCATGGTCCCTTTTCTAGGTCGCACCCCTTAGCAATCTGCTGTGTAGCAGCTACACGACCAACCTCACCACATCTCTCTGGGTTTCATTAGTTACTGTGACCTTAGGAATCACAAAATATCAAAGTCTGAGAGTTCATCAAAGTGTAAGTACTCTGTGGAAAGCTGATTCAGATGATGCCAGAAAGCACATACTGTCCCCCATAGCTTTGAATTTTCCCTGATGAGATAGTTTGGGGGTTTCTGGTAGCAGCTGGGTCCCTTTCTTGTTGTACAGCATCTCCAGTGCCTCGCTTTTGCGACCGGTGGAAGGCAGGAGGAGCCAATACCGCTGACAAGAGGAGGCCTTCCCTTTGCGCTGACCTGTGCATTGGTGCTGCGATGGAAAGGAGGGGACTGGGGAACTGCTCCTGCTCCAACTCAGCTTATTTTATTTCCTGGGAGCAGACTAAGGGACCACATTTGTCAGGCCACAGGTTGCGGGAGCAACACAACCATCCTCATTCACCAGTGACCTGATCCAGAATGGTGAAACCCAGTGGTTTTTGAATCCCAAGAAGCACTCCAAATCCCGGGACGTGGGGTCCAAAAAAGCACCTTAAAGTGGCACATGTGGGTCTGAAAAACCAACTCCTCCTCCTCCCTCTAAGTACACTCCCATGGAGGTTAAGGCTTGAATGCAAATGCAACTGGTGATATGTCTGTCTGCCCCTTGGTACTTAAAGGTGATTCTTCTTTATAAATTTACATTTAAAAAAAATTAAAAAGCCAGTGTGTGTGGACTGTACAAATACCATTGGTATTTGTCTTCGTGCTGGGCATTTTGACCTGACATCTAAACTGAGCTCCTTTTTGCATCTAGCCAGCTTATGAAGCGACCCGTTGTCTCACTGCTCTTCACTGGCCCAGAGTTCATCGCCCGGACCAGTGCAACGACCAAAGTCTGCAGAACAAACCCAAAAAAAATGTTTCCAGGAATGGGTACTCACTTTCTACCAGCTTCATTATTTCTTAACACTGCATTTCTACATTTATTACTTACATAATTCTACATGTCTATTGTTTCTTATAGCACTTATCACCACAGCGGATACATCACTACATCGATTCGCATCCTTGAAACATCAGCCTTCAGGATCTTTCAATTCATCTTCTTCAAGCCACCATTCCAGCTGCATTTCTGCTTGTTACACTGATCTGAGGGAACTGGTTGGTAAGCAGGGCCTGAAACCACACAAAGCAGTATTATTTTACTCTCTCCAGTTTCATCAGAACAGGCACAGGTCCAAAATAAATCCTCAGCTGAATTTCCTACAAGCAAAATACTGGACAAAAAAAAAAAATGCAAGATCGTGGCAAGCATTTATGACAACAAGCTCATCAGCAGCCAACATTTTGCATTTCCATCATTATCAATCTGATCTGCCAGATCTGATTCTTATAAGTCAGTCCTCCTGAAGAGCTGATATCCCATATAAAAAGCACACATTGTAAATCACAGAAAATGATGACAGTTTTCATCCGTGGTGAAAGAGAAGAGGGAAAGGCAGATTCTGCAGTGTGCTGCTCTTACTTGTTCCACAACATCGGAATTTTTTTGACCTGTATCACATTAGAAAAGAGGTGAGGTCTAAACAATTTCATCCCTTTCAAACACAGTGGGCCAAATTCCCGACCAGCATGAGCTGCTGCGTATCCACTGAAATTGATGGAGCTACGCCAGTTCAGCTGAGAACTTGGCTTTGCACGTCAGTTCATTCAGCAATGATTGCACTTGACATGCAGCACAGAACAAGCATTTGCTTTTAAAAAGAAAACAGTGGAGTCTTTCAATGCTAACCCAGCCTATAAATAGTCCTGGTTCCAAGAAGGGGATTAACTGTCCTTAGCTCAGGCTCCTATGTATTTGTGCAGAGGAAGAGTAAGGAGGAGGAAAAAGGAAATTCTTCCCTCTCTGGCACACTGATGGCAGGTTTCACCACTCGAGACAAGAAATGATGGTGTGTAGAGCAGGGCAACTTTGCTTTTCATTAGAACCTATAGCTGACATATGCACTGAATGTCCTTACAGGGACCTTCACCCCCACCTGAACACCACGTAGTCACATCCCTCACCTTTACCTCACCATTACCGACCAAAGTGCCCAGGGCCAGATCACCCCTTTCTCACAAAGTTCAAAAGGAATACATCAACCTCAGCTAGATGTTGCTAAAGCCATTTTCCTACAGATTCTCTGGTGGCATGGCAGGCTTACCCCGGGCATCCCTAGTCACTGAGGAAACAACTGGCACACCTAGGTTAGAGGAGGAAAACAGACGAGCCAGAACATGCTCTGGTGATTGTGGCCAATAAAGTGATGCCTTTGGAGAACAGCTGAAGATCAGAACAAGTCAATACAAATGCACTGCATCTGTATGGCTCCCCTTCCCCTCTTGTTTCGAAACCCGGGATGAAATCAGAACGATCACTTGCTGTCCTTTTCTTTCTTGCAACATTATGCAAAATGTTGGAGCTTCTATCTGGTAAATTAAGTTGCAACCCTATTCCTCCCAGCTTTCTTTTTAGTTCACATGTTTTCCCTGAATAATTGCATGAAACAAATTTTGCTTTGAGGTTTGATTACCAAAAAAAAAATACCTGAAATGTAGGTTTATCTCACGTAACACGAGACATACATTGAACTAATCAGAGAACAGAAATAGCAGAATTACGTTGTGAATTCACACAGCAACATATTTATAAGTACAGATTTCCTTTCAACAAGTATTTTGCCATATTTGCTTAAAAGGCGCAACTTCAGGATTTCTACCAACGAACCCATAAAAAGCAGACCTTATGGCTACAGCTGTGGACTTTGCCACTGTGAATACTCCGCAATGTGTACATGCGTCCCTGCATCTACAGTACAAGAACAGGTCACTCCCTGCATAGAGGTTTTTAAGTGCAAGAGTCAAGGCAGAACTGCTGCCAGCACAGAAAGTGAATCCTACCAACGTTGATCCGGGGACGTTGTAGGTTGTGCGTCTGACACTGATGTACACGGCACGCTGGGCACCACTGAGCTCGCAGCCGGCGCGGCCTGAGGAAACTTAGTAGCAGCCCTTTCCCTTTATAGTCTTTCTTACTTGTATATGTTGTTTCCTATCTGCCATAGCGCTGGGCAGGCTAAAAAACAAAGTAAGTGTGAAAGTGCAATGAGAGCTGCCAGACTTCTGTGCTTCAGAAATGAAGAGCAAGAAAGGAAAACCTCAAGAAAATGCAAAACTACACTTCAACCTGGGTTTCGGCTCCAATCAGATCAAGAAATGACCCCTACCTCTTCCCCAGCATGGCTTTTAAGCATTCAAAGCACAAACTCCCAGTATGCTGCCTGAAAAGCCCAGGCATAAAGTTTATCCTTTAATTTGAGGCTTTGTCATTTGAGCGGGGGGAGGTAATCAGGACAGGGCTCTGGACCATGCTGCTCAAAATACGACAACAGACACACCAAAAATCCAAGCCGGCTGCATGCAGCAATTAAAGTAGTGTTTACTATTCCATGACAGTTAACATGTTGGACTGACCTTTCATTTACTGTTTAGTACTGAACATTAAGCTGCAAAATTACTCATGCTTTGCATTTAGTACTGGCATCAAAACTAACAGCATTAGATAGCTATTCCCACGGTGAGAGATGCGTTCCCTCTGCCCAGCTGTGCATGTACTTTTATAAGCATTGTATTTGATATTTAACATGACTTCCACAGGTTATATTCATCCGTTACCGTTAGGAATTATTGGTAACACTGCTCCAAAATGTAAAAAGCATATGCAAAATGTCCAGGGTGACTCAGCTGGTAAAATTATGTCCCTTCCTTACATGCTGGCAGAGATAAAAAGGGAAGGCTGGCGTATGCCCACAGGTCCCCGCAGCAGCTCCCAGCCAGATGGCAGAAGTGCAGAAGCTACGGAGGAAGTTTCTTTGTTTACTCTCCTTCTAGCTGCTTACAGCAGCCACGTTACAAAGGCAGGCAGGCACAAGATGTGTTTCTCGAGAGCCTGGCAGCCCGGCAGTTGGAATATTCTCTAAGAAATGTGCAACTTCCCATTTGACATCCTCGGGCTGAACTTGGGCAGGAAGAACCTGGAGTTTCCATTTCCTGGGATGATGCTCTCAGGGAGAGGCTACATATGAAAGGAAGAGGTTAAGTCTCCAGCAAAGCACCTTTGCCAGCATGTTTCTGACTGATCTTAGCGCCACAACTAGGTAAAATTATGGTTATTTCTACCTTGGCCGTAATTCCTCTGGTCAGACACTTGGCATGCCCAGGGCTCTGCATTTTTGACTACAAAGTTCGAGTTTTTGGGTCACAGGTTGCCCCATCCAACACAAACATGGGTCTTTTCCATTCACCCCCTGCGCTCTTTCCAACTTCCACTTGTGCTGCCGTCGTGCTGTGGCCACTGCATCTCAAATACTGATGAACCTCTCTTCCCACCCTTGCTTCACCTCTTGCCTGGAGGCTTTTTCATTATGCATTTCTAAACCTCTATTTGTTTTATCTTTTCTGAGACAGAGTGATGGGCACTGCAAATGGACAGTCTGTGAATACCAGCATAACATTCAGTTCATATCCAGACCAGAACATTAATAAATACAAATATATTAAGGGATTCCGTGCCATTCATGTTTGGTGGTTTTTTGTTTTTTTTTCCATATTCATAAGGGCTATTTATATCTAAATCTCTATTTTCTGTATTGCAACTGAAGTTATTTGGCTTATTTTCCCCCAGCTCAAATATTCCCATTGCAGATTCAAAAGGGCAAATTTTCACCCGGCTGCTCAGCATGCTAATTATGACAGAATCGCTGCTGATTTGATCTTGCCTGCTTCTTTTTTAGTATTTCTAGATAGGTGTTTTGTGCAACCAATATGCCAGCTCAATGGTCAAAATTATTAAGAGATTGCTGATAGAAGGTAACTCAGTGTATTTTTAAAAAATCAGTATCATTTCTTAAAGAAAGAAGAAACCTATCAAACAAGGTTGTAATTGCATTTAATGCACATTTTGCTTTTAACAGCAATTTGCCAGTTTAAACAGCATATGCTTACAATGCTCAATTAGTGAAGAGGTTATAGTGCTTATAAAGTTGTATCTAAAATAGACCTTATTCATTCTCTATTGAACAACATTTTAACACAGTCTAATGTTATAATTACATGCTATACAGTAGCAGCATGTTCACACCACTACAGTTAAGGCCGTGTCAGCATTCTTATCATGAACCTTTTTCAGGGTTTGAACACATCAGCCATAAAATTACGACGCAGTTTGAAAAAATATGACATCCAAGATGCGAATCTTGCATTGACTTTAGTCAAATAAGAATAAAAATAATAAAACACTTATAATAAAGGACTCCACCCAAATTTATTTTGGATGATTACTGCCTTTGCACAACATGCTTAAAATTTCCAGAATGAAATTTAAAAGAAGTTAGTGGACAGCACAGTCTAATCAGGTTTAGACGAATCTGAGTGCAAAGTTTTATAAAAGTGGGTGCCACAGATGCACAATAACCACTTCTCACATACTGCACATTTTAACATACACAAGGCTTCTTCCGTGTAAATATTTAGACTGGCAGGTAAAAGCAGTTCTACCACCAAGTGAATAATAAAAACCAGTCATCTCCAGTTGTATACACTTATCCATCATGATGAAAGTAAATTGTTTACCAAGTCAGCACACTGGCTACTGAGGTACCATGTTATTTCCTACAGTTAGGATAAGAAACACCTGAATTTTTATGCCATTCATGCCCTGATAATTCAAGAGGGACTCATCACGCTGCCCACCGAGCTGAAGTCATTTGTTAAGTAAAGAAGGAGGATGAGGCCAAATACTGTACAGAAAGGGACCCAACAGCTTCTTCAGTGAAATGCCAGAGCCTGCCTAAGGAAACTCACCCTCAGTTCATGCCCTAACAGTTTCTTGGTTTTATTAATAAAATGCTTCTTATTGCCATTTTGGTTTGATTAAAAGAAAATCTCTAGTCAGGGTTCTACTTAAACATGTTCTACCTCTGCTTAAAGCAAAACGCATCTGTATTTCCTGAAACATCACCCAATGAAAGTGTGCTTCAGGTGTTGAATTGTCATGGAACCATAACAAGCTGATGAAACTTTGTGGAGCTGCAGAACCAAGCTCTTTATACATCATTTGCTTGTTTATTATTTTTACACTTCCCCATTCAAGAAATTTTCCTTTTGTGACTACCTCTTTCGTTACAGCGCTTTTGGAAGCACTCCATTGCATGCTTTTCAGACTTAGAGATAAGCATATAAGACTGAAAGAGAGTCACCTATTTCAAGCTTCATGTACAATGCATACACACATTTATTAATAAAAACTTGTCTAAACATCTATTTGTTCTTTGGACCAACTCCAGCCTCCCTAGGTGACTGTAACATGACTTATAAACCTTTCATGGAAGATTTAAAAAAATAGTACTTCAAGACAAAAAAGGAAAACCAATACATTAAAACATCATCAACACAGAGACAGAAAGGGGAAAACAAAGTGGAGACATCCCATGCCAAACTCACTGCTGGCACAGGTTAGCAATGTTCTCTTGAAGTCTGCTTTCTGCCTTCTTGCACAAGTTCTTTTATCTCGTGGTCTTAAAAGGGAGCTGCAAAGCCAAGAGGAAATTCCACATATGCCCCCAAACACGGGTCACACACTACAATCCTTCTTCTTTCTTAAGAAGGGAACCGATGAGCACACGGCCTATTTCAGCTCTCTGTCCCATCAGACTTTCTGTGCACAGGCACCTGTAAAACAGGGGTAACGGTATTTCTCTACCTCAGAAAATTTCTATGAGAACAAATGCATTTATGGTTGCCTGGACCACAGTCACAGCAATAAGGGCTACATCAGTACCTAAAATACAGCCTTGCCTCCTCCTGCTGATCCCTGCAAACAGAGCAAGTAGTAGACAAGAACTAGCAAGAGTAACATTGGTAATGGAGGGGTTTATGACACTATATGGTAGTCGCTGATTTAGTTCAGCAGAATTAAATTTTGCCATAAAAATCCCCTAAGATTATTTTTATAAGGGATCAACACAAGTCAGCTTAAGGGATTGTACAAGAGTGACCCAAATTGTATCCCGTTACTCAACACAACAAGTAGTTTCAGAATCTGTCCACATCTGATGATGGTCCACATAAAATCATATACAAACATGTATACTGGTTGTACCAGGGGAAAAAATAGCAAATAATTTCCAGCTTCAGTTTCCATTTCTGTATTTTGTGATACTGGGCACGTACCACAGACAAATGAAATGCTACAGCAATAACCCACACGATCCGTATTACGTTTCCTCACCTGCGATGTGAGTAAGAATGATACAGTGTATTAATAGGCAGAAATCAGTTACTTATTGCATCAAAGCTCACCTGCAACCCACCAATTTCATAAAGATATTACAGGCTATCATCATGGAAAGAGAACATCTTCATTCCTAAATGTGAATCCCCTGCCTTTCACTGAGCTATTAAGAACAAATTCCTCAAAACTTTCAAGATAAAGTGAAGCGGGAGTTTCAGCTATAGAAACGTAGTGCAAAGGTTCAGTTTGGCACTGCAGCATTATGGACAGACANCAGAGAGAAGCTGTCAATTCGCTTGTATTTCTTAAAAGCAGTGAAGCTGCATGTGCTTACACAACAGGTACAGTCCAGGTCGGTGAGAACCACAGGACCAGATTAATGCATCTTTGGCAAGGAGAGCAAGGTTTGTGAGGGACAGTGGCAACGACTCTGAACCTTGGCAGCTCCAGCTCATCTGGCCATGCTGGATAGGATGGCTGGTGGGAACAAAACCAATCAACAACAAAAC
>VYZW01014274.1:12673-27070 GCA_013401315.1 Balaeniceps rex | reverse complement strand
AATTGAAAAAAAAAAAAAAAAAAATGGAGAAAGAGTTGAACGTATAGGGAATTTTGAAGAAGAGACGTACTTAATAGAGCAAAGTGCAAAGAAATGTGTGTGACTTCAGAAATGGAGTTCTAGAAGGACTCTCTGTGCAGATATAGTCTTCAGTGGAGTTCAGAAGAAGGCCTGCTGAGGCGTAGTCCAGGGTTTTGGTGACTTACTGAGGTACAGTGAACTGGCGGCTGCTGCACTTGCAAACCAGCAGTGCGTGGTTTTTTTTTTTTTTTTTTTCTAAAGAGATCTGGATAAAACCTGATTTAGAAATGAAAAGGTCAATCTCAAATGTTCAGAAGTAAATTGAAAAACAAAGACTCCAGATGTTTCTCTAATAGGGACATCAACTGTTCACAAACAATTTGCGAAAAGGAAATGTCTGTTGACATGGAATTTTAAAAATTATTCAGATTAGATTCCAGTAGAACTTAGTCTTGTTTTTGCATTGTATTGTGCTTGTTCTGCGTCTAGCTCTTTTGTTCTAATTAATCAGTGACGGCGGTTAAATTAGCCGCTCAATAATTAAGCTTGGACAAGAGCGGAATATGATAAAAGTTGGATCTTATCCAGTGTTGCCATAGGGGTAACACACAGTAATGCTTTTGGGATGAAGGTACCAGTAGCTTCTGTGGCAACGCGTTATGAAAAGGTTGTGTGACCTTTTTGGTAAACTCTGTTGCTGCTGGTTTTCAGAATTTGCCAGTGAGCTGGAGAAATGTCTCTTTGTCACCTGAAGTTGCATTTGTGATTTTTAACAGTTAGACTACCAAACCTAATTTTCCATAGCCCTTTTACATCAGGAAAAATGCCCACAGCACTGCTGGAGTAGCTGATCACTTACAGTCTTAGAAAGGGGTCTAGAGGACCTGTTTGTGGTGTTGGGCTGAACCTCCAGTGTATGTACCACAGCTGCTGATGGACAAACAGACCTGAACTAGAACTTCCCCACCAGTGTATGGATCCAGCAAGGCTCCTGCAGTCCTTGGGAAATCATCCTCCTCCAAGCCTGCATCCTTCCAAGGAGATGTACCATGGGGCAGCTCATGACCTCTCAACTGTACCCACAACTTCTGTCCTTCTGTCTTCTCCGTGGAGTGCTTGAGTATGGAACAGCTCTGTGAGTCAGTTGGCATGAGGCAGAGCCAAAACATGTGAAGTCTAAGAGCCTTTAAGGGTTTTTACCCTGAACCAAGTGGAATGTTCTGACAAATGCTGTTGTCTCCAGGGATTATTAGTGGTTGTAGATCAGTAGACCTTTTCAGGATTTGGGAATAAGTAGTTTTGAAAAAACAAACCTTGTCATTCCTTGGGCATTTTGGTCCTACGCCAGTGTCAATTAATAGAGAAACTTAACGTGTATGTTTTGGCATCTAATCTTTCTAATTTCCAAGCAGCAACTTCCTTTTTTGAAGGCTAACTTAGTGAAATCCAGTACAGGAGGACAGTTTAAGTGAACTGTAGGAAAGACTTGGTTGGTGTAAATTGATAATTATGGCATTTTTAGATAGGATCAAAATACTGCCCCTCTACTCGGCTCTGGTGAGACCTCACCTGGAGCCCTGCGTCCAGCTCTGGAGCCCTCAGCACAACAAGGACATGGAGCTGTTGGAGCGGGTCCAGAGGAGGCCACAAAAATGCTCCGAGGGCTGGAGCCCCTCTGCTACGAGGCCAGGCTGAGAGAGTTGGGGCTGTTCAGCCTGGAGAAGAGAAGGCTGCGGGGAGACCTTAGTGCGGCCTTGCAGTGCTTCAAGGGGGCCTAGAGGAAAGATGGGGACAGGCTTTTTAGCAAGGCCTGTGGTGACAGGACAAGGGGTGATGGTTTTAAACTACAGGAGGGGAGATTTAGGCTGGATAGAAGGAAGACATTTTTTACACTGAAGGTGGTGAAGCACTGGCACAGGTTGCCCAGAGAGGTGGTGGAGGCCCCATCCCTGGAAACATTCCAGGTCAGGTTGGACGGGGCTCTGAGCAACCTGATCTGGTTAAAGATGTCCCTGCTCACTGCAGGGGGGTTGGACTGGATGGCCTCTAAAGGTCCCTTCCAACCCAAAGCATTCTATGATTCTATGATTCTACTGAAGGATGTTGATGCCTCTGGAGATTTGATAAATGAGAATAAAGAATTGTGATAGTTGGCATATTTTGTATGTCACTAGTATTTCTGTACCTTGTTTCAATATTTCCTAGAGAAATGAGAAGAGAGAGAGGATCTCCCTTCATACAGAGTGTTACTGCATGAATTGGTAGCTTCTGTAGTGCATATTTGTAAATATGGTATGTTGACTGATTCTGTGGTTTTTAGAGGAAAATTCTTGCTCACAAATCAGCTCTCTGAAGGACATGGAAATTGTGTAAGTGGCTTGGGTTTAGGTGACACTGTGTTTCTCAAAGACTTTTTAAGTGTTTCTTCCTGAAGGTAGAAGTGAAGGTCTTGTCATGGGTTAACCGGTTGAGAGGATAAATCGTTTCTCACAATGAAGGAACGTGTAGGTCAACAAGTGCCTGCTGTTCAGTAGGTTCAAAATTATCTAGAAAATCAGTGTCTTGTGAGGTGACAGTTTGCTGCTAACACCAAGTGCTTTTCCAGATTACTGAAAATAAAAGCTGACAAGTGTAGAAAGATCTCATAATAGTGAAGGCCAGCGTGAATTTCATCTGCTATTATATTTCCAGTTAAACTTTCTATGGTGTCTGCATGCATTTCTTTATGTTTGTTAGTAGGCATGGTGGAGTTGGATTGATGGTTGGACTAGATGATCTTAGAGGTCTTTTCCAACCTTAATGATTCTATGATTCTATGGCTGAATTTACCCAAAGCTTCCAATGTCATATTACCACACAAGCATTTTATGCATTTGTAAGCGTTTGTGACGCCTATGACTGATTTTGGTTTTTTTGGGTGTGATGCAGAAATATGTAACCTTATGTATGTAAAGCTTTTACCCTATGCTGTTTTAACTAGTCTCAAATATTGACTCCTTCCCACAGATGGTGATGTAGTTTGGAAGATGCTTTAAGTAACTTGAGGGGTTTTTGTTTCAAATACTGGGATGTTTATGGACTTGAGATCTAATATACTGAAACTGCCATGTCCTACTTCTGAGTAGTTCCAGTTGTACAGATGCTCAGTTGTACGAGATGCCTGGTGCCACAAAAGCACATAGGGAGAGAGCAGCTGTCCCCAAAAGCCTCCAGTAGAAACTTGGATACTGCAGATATAACTCTGAGCCAACTTCCTAAATAGTGTAAATGCCTACAAAAGTAGGGACAAAGAAGGCAGATGCTGAAGTGAACCAAATGAAAAGTATTCTAGGCTGATCCTAAATATCGCATGCTAATGTCTTATTTTCTTCCCTGCTTAGTAGCATAATGGTTTTAAAATGTTCTAGCCAGTATTCTTTCTCCAAAATGTTAGAGACAGACTTTCAGATATGCCTGACTAACTTCTCCAGTGATTTCCACTTAGGCAGCTTAAAACAAAAAGACCCTGTTTGGGGGGGGAGTACCTAGATTTTTCTTTTTAAAATAAACTTTTTTGAAATGGTTTTCAGCTTTTAAAGGTAACTCTATTTGCTTATGCTACCTTGTGTGCCTAGGGAGCTCTGTCCTCTTAACGCTTGTTTATTTGTCTTTTTTAACTTTGACATTTTTTTTAAAGAAAAGATCATCCATATTTTAAAACAGCTCCGGGTCTTAAGTTATTCAGTTCCATCACTAGGTGCCTGTAGTTCTTGCTTCCAGCATGAAAAAAAGCACAGAAAACCAGCCAAACTTCAGTTATTCCTAACACCAGATGTTTCAATGTGTGGAGGTCCCTTTCCTCCACACATTGATATTGAAGTCAAGTCTCATAGAGAAGGGAGTACTTAAATAAACGCATTATGCACGGTGTTCTGAAGGCTGCAAAAGTTTGGCAGTCCTAGAGCTTGTGTGTGCCAGTGTTCAGATTATACGTGGATTTCCAAACCATCATAAAGCCTTCAGATGCAAAGGGTGCAGCTTGTAAACTGCTTTTACACCTTGAAGTAATGCATCACGCGTAGTTGATTTGTGGTGTTTATGTTCCAATAAAAATCACCACTTCAGCTCTAGCTTATGATGAGTTTACTGCTCTGATCTGGAATGCAGCTTTATTTTACTTGCAGGACTTTATTAGGAAGTTATTGGATCATCCAGTTCCCTGTAAATTGCAGATGAGGCATTATACAGAGACATGCTAGGGTGGCTGTGAATGCATCTTAGGGAAGATGACACATTATTCAACTGCTTAAAGTATTACAGAATTTTCAGGTGAGGATTTAGTGAAGCGATGGATATTGGTATAAGGAATGCTGACTTATATCCTTTTGGGTTTTAAAGGCACAGAAATGCGCACCCGTAAGACAAGAGCCAGGTGGAATCCCTGGAACCCTGCATTTCACACTGAATGGATAGGGAAGAAGGATTTTAAAGAATCAGGAGAGTATGTCAGGGTAGAAGGTGGGAGGAAAGCTTATTCTCTTGCCAGCAAGGTGACAGTAACTTCATACACCAGTGAACTTTACCTTGGGAGTAGTTTCTTATTTCAGCTAGACTGTGAAAGACTTCCGTTATGTTAACACTCCTCAAGCTGTACAAATACAGAAATCCCTAAAGAAATATCAGTTATCCCAATATGGTAACATAGGAAAAGCATTCTCAAGTAGTATCATAGACAAATCCTTAGCTAAATTGTCTGGATAATTATATGCTTGAAAACGTAGTAAGTTTTTGTGGACCTTACTGCTAATAATATATTTCTGCCACGAGGTTTTGGAGGTAATTAGGACTTAAGCTTTCTGGACTGTCCCAAGGGCATATACTGGCAGAATGGATAGTGCATTGGTATGTTGAGTTCTCGGACCTGAAAGAGCTTAGTATGTTTAATAGGACTTAATCCATGAATTTTCCAGGGCATGTATGTGATAGAGATTTTATTGATACTGGGATTCAGGAACTGCTGGGTTCTAGTCCTTGCATTGCCCCATGCATGCTTTGTTTTCACTGCTCTGTCTTTAAAAGCTCCTGCACACGTGCTTGTGGCCATGTGTTATGCTTACTCTTCTTAATGTATGAAGAGAGGGTTTAGCATGGTGCTTCGCAGACCTCCAGTGAAAATATTTGCACGGTTTCTTGGCTGGTTTTCCTCTGTGTAGGTTATTGCAAAATTGAAGATGCCTTGTTTCTGAAACTATGACGCAGCAGAGACTAGCTGTGTGCTGCACTTCAGTGGTAATTGATGCAGTTCCTGCAGCTGGATAACTAAATTATGTTCTGAGAATAGCTGAAAGGGGATCTAAACAAAAAATTCAGAAGCTACAGCTTTCCTCATCTGTCACTTACTTCAAAAGAAGGCATGGCAATCTCCACAGTTCTCTCTTTTCAATGCTGAAAATATTCTGTTCTCATATATACATTTTTTTTCTCTTGCCATGTTGCTATATTAGCTAGCAGAGGAAGCCTGCATTAAACTGTACTTAGTATCTGCATCCCTGGGATGGCAATCTCATAGCCATGGGTTAGCCCGTGGGGAAAAATTATACAGCAACTTTTATGACTTCCTAACACCTTTGGGTACGAAGTACTCTTTTATCATCTGTTTAAGACTGTCTTCACTTTCTCAGAAGCGCCTGAGAGCCTGTGGCTGTCAAAGTATTTAGACTTATAATTTCATGTTGATCTATCACCAGCTTTTCAAGGACAATTAATTTAAAAAAAAAAAAAAACAAACCCCCAAAAAACCCAAAAAAACCAAAAACCTCTTCAGAAATTCTAGCCTTGCTGCATCCCCATCTTTGTGGCTGAACAGTCCATAAATGACTAGTTAAATTTTTTTCAGCCTGCTAGCCTGTTGGTCTGCAAGTGTGACTGTAGCGAAGCCGAACAGTTTGCATCTATGGAAAAATCTCTTTTGGCTGGACCTTCACTAGCCATTGTTACTAGTAATGAGAGGACAGCATGAACTTATGATGCATGCAAAAATGACCTCATTCGACATCCTGCAATTGTTAATGGGGTTAGTTAAATTCGGCACAAGTGGGATGTTGTCCTGAGGGCCCATCTCTCAGAGCTGGTGAAAGCTCTGGTTCTGTGGTGGGTCATCTGTTATATTTCATCAGTGTTACTGAAAGGAAAGCTGAGCAGCTGATGTGTAGCAAAGCAACAATTTACTTGTTAAAGTTTAAGAAGCTGTGATTTTATTTGCGTTTCATCAGTGTGAGTAGCGCTCAGTTTGCAGGTAGGTTGTGCCTTTTGTTAGAAATAGCTCAGTATTGATGTCCTTTTGCTTCAAGGTTGTCTTGTACTAGGGTATTACAACAGCGCTTCTCCTGTTTGCATTTGTAAGCTGAATCCCGTAGGCTGGATGACTTATTTTTGACTGTAAACTAAAGCCTAGACAAGACCTTCATACGTGTTCCTGCAACCTGCTTCGCATAAATGAAAGAATTATCTCACGCTGTTTGCATGCTTGAAGCTCTGTGAGTTTTTTCCCCTTTCCACTATTCCGCTTGCTTGCCTAGAAATTCTCTTGATCATAGCATGTCTTGGTTTACTGCAACATGAGATCCACGGTGTTATGCATTGCTGGAAGGCCTTGATGATACCTTGGTGTGAGCGCAAGCCAAGTAAGAGCACATAGCTCAGAAATGACCCAGGACTGTGGCTCCCTGCACTGGCAGTAACACAGGCATCGGTTGCCAAAGTTGTTTCTGCGCTGTAGGTAAACTCATGCAACACAGCTGTCAGCAGATTGTTGGTGCTTTGGAAGGTTCAGGAGTCAGTTCATAGGGCACACTTCATTTCTTTAGAGGTGCGTTAATCAGGGTTCATCAGAAGCCAATAGATCATGTGCTAGTGCCTTCATGAAAATACCTGGGAATTAGTTGTTTCTGCAAGCAGGCCTGCTGCGAGACTAATTTTTAACAGGTAATCTCATGGGAATGGAACACTAAACATCTATTTGTTTTCATAGCAATGCTGGTGTGCTGCACTGAGTCTGAGCTCATCTGTGCTGTGATGAACCTGCACTGATCCCTGAAGGATGGGGCAAACAGTCTGAGTAAAGTCTTATGTAGGACTGGAAGGGATGGGCCCCTCATGGGTCATCAAATCCAGTCTGCTGCTATCATAAGGATCATGTCGTATGATCTGTGAGCTTAATCGTTTGACTTACAAGCTCATTGAACCGTCTTTCAGAAATAGAACACTGGGCCATTTATTTTTTACTTCTAGTCTAAGCAAGGAAAGTCTCTTTGTGGAGGTCTCCTCTTGAGGCCGTGAACTATCAACAGTGAGAAATTAGGACTATCCCAAACGTGTGCATGCTTTTAGGGGAAAGGAAAAAAGAAAAAAAAGCTTCATCCTCTTTAATTTTTTTCTTTTCCCACCTTAAAGAGATGAATCAAAACTGTGTGCTAAAAGCTGTCCCTGACTTTAATCTGCTCCATCATGTCTGAGTCAGATGCCCAGAAAGGACTTTGCCACTAAATCTATTTAGTTGCATTGCTATAGCAGGGTGCTTTAAGCAGATTAGCCATAGCTCAAATGCTATGTCAACTGCCTGACCGAAGGATATCTTCCCTCTTAGCTGTGGCTAGACTTCCTAATAGTCAATTATTTGCAAATAGTTGTCAGAAACTTTTTGATACTGGACCTAATATTTGTCGTAAGACGTTTAACTGTTTTGTGTGAAAAAAATTTTATAGACCCATGGCTTTCTGGTACTGGTCCTGGGGAGTTTTAAGTGTCGTGATTCTTAGCCAGGTTCTGATCCATTTAATAGGCTTCCCAAAATATTTATTGGCAGAACATATTTAACTTGCATACTCTCAAAGAATATTCTTTATAGCTGGTAGAGCAGCTGTAAAAGTAAGTTGGAACATCTGTAATCTTCCATAAATAGTGGCAAGAATATCTTAGAGCGGAAATGCGTGGCTGCTGACCTGGTGTAACTGTTAGCTTCATATGCTGCTTTAAGCTTTTACTTAAGGCAAACTTGTAGAGTAATTGAATGAATGGAGTGTACATTCAGCATCCAGAATATGTTTTTTGGAGCTAGACTCCCATCTTGTGCTCCTAGAAACATTTGAGATCCCAGTTTAATCCTTTGCTGTATCCACCCTGTGTGACATTCAAAGGTTTTTAAGTCTAGTGCTAGATCTGTCAAGCCTCGGACATCAAATGACACGTGTAGCGCTGATTTCTGCCTTCGTACAGAGTAGGCAAAAGTAGCTGTGATATGCTATTTATGGGAGGGTCTTGCACACTCAAGAAACTCTTACAGACGGCAGACAGCCCTAGCCGTGTGGCCGTGAGCGCTGTCGTGATGCTCCTGTTGTGTGGCTGAACGTGCAAGACCCTGCTCCCTCTCGTGACTGCATGGGCGTTAGAAGCAATACCTCAGCCTCCGCTCATTTTGCTTTGTGTTTTGGGCTGATGGGCAATACAAATGCCCTATGGTACCGTAAAAAACCTATAGATTCAATTCTTTTGTTAGGTTTCCGGCACCCCTAGGTTATGAGAAACTTAAAATGCCTTCCATGAGCAACTTGTATGGGATGAAAGTTTTATTTTGTGTATGGCTGTAGCTGTTTCTCTTGCTGAATTTAGTACTCATCTAGAGTAAAACAAATCGTTTTGAGCTACGGCTTAGATTAAACCTTTTGGGAGCACGCATTAGCTGAAGACTGGCGTTGATAAAGCACTAACAAGCTCTAATCTTAAAAAAAAATGTATAGACTTGAATGAACTCCAAGAATAATATGCATTTCCTTTCATTTTCAAGATTGTGGAGAACTTTCCCTTTTTGGGAGGGGGGAGGAGGAAATGAATTATACTCTGAAACTGGGAAATGAGAGCAATTAATCTCTGCAGTTGTGTGTAGGCAGGAGGGACTATTTGTTGCATGACAGCCTGCTCTCAGAACTGGAAACAAAGTAGGTTGTTTGTGTCTTTTTATGTCCTCGTCCTAGTTTGCTTTAGGACAAGAGCATTTACCTCATGACGCTTATTTTTGAACTTTATACTGGAGGCAGTGTTCACATTCCATTCAGTCTTTTACAGCACCAAGAAGGGGAATTAGTCAGCTGTTCTTTGTTTTTATTTCCCTGACTCTTGAACAGGGTCCAGGCTCGCTCCTGAGGTTTTTCATCTGGATCAGCCTGAATAAAGCAGATTTTCTTGCAACTGAAACACCTTTATTCGTGAAAGGTTATGATAACCAAAAGAAGCCAAGCTCCCCTAGTTTTTGTTTGGGGGGTGGGATGGGGAGTGGAACTGGCTTCCTGCAGACCTGTTCGCATTAAAGCGGGTTCGTAGGATGTTTATTTAAAAACAAAACAAAAAATAAAAGCTATCATGTTTGTGCCTTAGTGGAGCATGCCAGGATGCTGTTGCTAAGATGATGCATGCTGATTCTGGCATAAATAATTATTTGAGCAGACCCTACCCTAAGGAGTTGAGTCCCAATCCTTTCTCTCCTGTATAGGAACAAATCAATTATTCTAAGGAGGCAGTGTTGTCTCTCGGTGCTGTTGTGTTGCTTTTTGAAAACGTTTTGTAAGTTAGTCCTTAAGTGGGATAATTGCTTTCAGCATTTGCAAGTTAAATGAAGAAAGCTCTAATTAGATTTTATAAAGTGGCTTAGCATGTTGAGAAGGCTTTTCATAAAGTATACTGTGTATTCACTTGGCGTTGCACAATTGAATTTCGTGTAGCACTGACGAAACAAAAAAAATCCTATTTGGCTTTGGTTGTTCCTGGGTGCTTAAAGGATTGAAAGCCTGTCTTAGGTACTCCTAGCTGTACACGCTCTCTTCCTTTCCCTACCATCCCACCCTCATCAGGGCGTTTATCTGTATTTTAGAGACTGGAGGAGTTGCATCAAGACTAACCTGTTTGAGCAAGGATGTTGGAGTAGGGCATAGAAGCTTGGTATTTTGTAGCAGTTTAAAACGGGGCCATGGCACACACTGTTTAATCTGTCTTAGCTGTTGTTATGCTGTGCTAATTGTATGGTGGTGCTGGGTGGCAGAGAGCCATTTTGTTCAGGTTAGTCTTAGCTCCGTGTGGGCACTTATTGAGTTCCACAGAAACCGAACAGTGCCCATGCTTAGTAATCTTTGGTATTGTTTGGTGTCCTGTAGGTTAGAAATGCGATATGCTAATGCTTTACTATTGCCATCGCAGCCTTGGCATAAGCGGAGGGACTGGCCAAAGCAGTGTAACACATTGCTTGCCATCTGAATGAGAACTTAGCCTAGTCACAAGCTTCTTTCACGTGTGGTTTCTGCAATGTGCGTGCCAGGAGCTTCCTGATGAGAATTGGAAAGAGTCCCCAAAGCCAGTGTGCGTTCAGATCGTTTGGGCGCTGTTGCTGGATGTGTCTGTTTTAACTAAGGTGCGCTCTGTTTAGGAAGTAATACCTCTACTAAATCAGTCAATCAGTTCTTGAAACTTCATCTGCAAAAATGTACATCCCACGTGCTAACAACTTTGAAGACAGTTCAATGAAACTAGATCTAAAGAACAAGTACTTAATGAGAAGGCTTGCAGTGATTTGTTATGACTTCAGATAACCACAGGAGAAGATGAATGCAAACTGGTCAAAACTGGCCTTCTGCTCTGCTCAAGAAGACTTGGGCTTGTTTAATCTTCATTTGTGATTATCAGTGTGCAGGTGAAACTGTCTTTATTAGTTGCAGATATGTTTGGGAATGGCAGTTAGTATGTTTAGGGGAGTAGCAAGTACAATAGATAATTTTTGTGTGTCTGCGATTTCTCTCTGGTGGTAAGGCCCAGATTTGAGTAAGCATATAGAAATCTCTAGTGAGATCCACTCACCTCAGGATGTTAACTCATGGATCATCAAGCAGCCTACATCCTGGCAGGAGGGGACACAAGGTTGTTCTACTGTTCTCTAACCATATTTGATCTCTTCAACTGTAGGTTAAAGAGAATAATGTTTATTACGGGCCAATTTTTCTCACTTCTTGCTTATAAGAGGTCAAGTTCTTTGAACGCTTCTGGAATCAACAAACTCTTTCCCGTTTGAATTTGGTGGGTCACTTTCTCCATGACAAGTTGTGGCAGTGTGTTCTTTGTCTTAACAACAGGCTTGCTATTGTAACCACATGAAGTACACGTCTTTGGATGAACATTCGCAACCGCCCACGGCCTCTTGATTCACTTAACCACATGTGCCTTGAAGTGTTTTATTCATTTTCAGTGTCTGCCCATATCTGGATTTGTAAATGGACTTTGCGTCCCCCTTCGAAGTAGATACATACTACAAGGACTTCTGTAGTCAAATCGAGTAGCTCTCAAGTGAACACAGATTTAGGCCTTTCCCCTCTTCTGCCTAAAATGTCAAACCAATGTGTACCACTGTTTAACGGAGTTATTTACCCATCTTGGTAAACATGTAGACTAAATTGGAAACTTTTGGCAGGTTCCATGTGATCTTGTAAGTGGTATGCAGGAATAACACCAGTTTTCTTTGAGAAAAGATTATTAATTGGATGACGTTTTCTGTATTAAAAGAGAGAATCTGTGCTATGGCAGGTTCTGCAAACTGGTGAAGTTAAAGTTCTTAAGTGGACTTGGGGTGATAAAGTTTGTGCTTGTGGTCTGTAGAGATGAAATGGTCAAACATAACACCTAGAGTAGCTCTTCAAAAAGGCAGATATTACTGTGTGAGGTGTGATCAGTGTATAATTCAAGAGACATTTTTCCTGAATTCTTTTCTCATCTTAACATAGTCTTAGGATTTGAAATTTGTATGTTATATACTTTGCCAGTGTAGTACCTGTGCTGTTGATGCCAATGGCTTGAAACTGGTATTGTAGGTGCTAAGTGTCTCAGCCTCATGTCTGTACTTGGACAAATTTCAGTTGACGACGCAGCTCTTCAAGGCAAGGCAGGTCTGGAAATTGCTAAATTGGAGATTTATTCTTGACAGTGCCAAGGACATCATTTGAGCAAATTTGGTAGGATTTACTTTAACCCATAGAACATATGGAGGTGTGGGAGGGGGGGAAGATACTTAAATCAGCACGTTCAATTAAAAAACTGCAATGACATGGCAAAGAGGGGAGAGTCAGGAAGCACAGGTAGGTCTTAACGTTTCTTCTAAATGACAGCTGTGCCAAGACAAGTATGTGCTCTTTGGCAGGGGAACGATGGCATATCCTTAAGTGTCCCAGCTGCATAACTGGAGATGGATTTTGTCTGCTGGGGTTACTTTCTTATGAATCAGGGGCAACCTTTGCGAATACTCATATCGGTACTTTTCATGCAAAGAAAAGTCCCTTTGTGTTTGGAACAGGCTCCTTTGGAAGATACTGATTTGTATTTTCTAGGAACAAGATAAAGTATGTTGCCGCCTTCTCTGTCAGCTTCTCCCATGTGACCAAAAGCAATGAATGAACTTTTGCTGCATTTCAGGATTTTATGCTAATGTTTCACTGCCATCAGTATTTTTTTCAGAAAAGAAAATTATCTTAATTACCATGAAGTAACTAATCCTCAAAGCTGTAATCACTGGTGACATAATGCTTCATATTTACAAAACATGAACAATCCAGTTCACCTTTTCAGATTGTTGTTTGAGTTACTGTAAACAGTTTCCTGTTACTGTAAACAGTTTCCTGTAACTGTTCTTTAATCAAGAAATTGAATTCTATAACATGAGTAGTAAAGTTTTGACTACCAAAATGTGATGTTTCCTTTCATATTTTATCCAACTTAGGGAAATGTATTCCATCAGTGTATTTTAAGTTTCAGTAATAATTTCGGTATAATTTTTTACATGAAATGGTCCAATTATGAAGATTTGTTTTCTGTAAAGGTGATATTTGGTAGCACATGGAGCAAATATTGTGATAATTTGGTGTGGCATGACTACTTTTCTTTAACTGTAAGTCTTCTAATAAATGGTGATTTATGTTACATCTTTGCCTAATTGTATAATCTTTATTTTTCAATAGATTTTTTTTTTTGTCTTTCATACTTCAGTCTTCTGTACATCTTAACTTGAAATCTCACCAGTTTTCATGTTGGTTTCCAGACTCTCAAAGTTAGCTAGCCAGCCTTGTTCTGGCATCCTCATTTATGAAGTGCCAAAATTATACAAACTAAGGCCAAATAAACTATATAATTTATCTAAAAGCATGATGCTAGTTTTTTTTCTTTTTCTTTCGTCTGATCTTTTGCAAATAAGGCTTTGCATGTCTGATTTCTAGCATTTTGGAGTACAGGAATATCACTCTCGTGCTTCAAGATGAGTGTACAAAGGCTCTCAAAATTAGATTTGGGAAGCAGAAAGGATACTGCCCGGTACTGTGTAGCATCGTAGTAATGTCATTGAATAAATTACTCTATGATTTTAGTTGGGCACTCCTGGATGGATTTGTCAGGGGCCCTCTGTGTTTCTCTTGAAGATCGTAACTCACGGCAGTTTTGCTTACCGTGGGAAACTTTCTTGTAGTCGGCGGCTGGAATGGCCATATCTGTTTGTGAAGGACAAGGGAGTGCTTTTGTTACCTTCAAAGACCCATTACGGGTTATGATTGCTTGTGGGAGTGTCTGGTTATGATCTGTTAGAAAACAGCCTATTAATAAAACAGAGGCTCTTGTAATAGACCACTTCTTAATCTTCTTCCTACGTAGTTATTTATAGGCTGTGACATCCTAATTTGCCTCTCATGTGCATCAACTTCTGTTATTTTAAAAGATCAAGTAGCTTTCACATGCCTCTGAGAATCACTCCTGGAGGAAACAGTCTGTTTTCTAAGGAATCTTACAAAAAGGCTTCAAGTCATAAGTTTGTTGTAAAAAATGTATTAAGGTTTTTGCTGGTGTCTTTTTAAAGGACAAAGAAGTTACGGAATGTCCTGTTGTATAGATGTTTCCATATTAATCCTGTATTTGTCTGATTACAAGCGCATTTTTCTCGAATTCTCAAAGGATTTCCAGTTGCTGATAGTACTTACTTGTCTGCAGTGAGTGTGCAATGATCTACCTGGAGCAATATTAAATGTATTGTTCTCTTTGTTTTTGTGGTTGTTTTCTTTATTAGAGTGGTCCTAGTGCCAGATCTTGTCACAAGATGTGCATTGACATTCAACGAAGGCAGATCTACACGCTGGGACGCTATCTGGATTCCTCCGTGAGGAACAGCAAATCTCTGAAAAGTGACTTCTATCGCTATGACATTGACACAAACACGTGGATGTTACTAAGTGAAGACACTGCAGCGGATGGAGGTCCAAAGCTGGTGTTTGATCATCAGGTCTGTAGCTACACAGATACTCTTAGTGCAAGTTCTCAATGTTTGTGAAT
>VYZW01014253.1:1671-21145 GCA_013401315.1 Balaeniceps rex | reverse complement strand
TTCAATGCTTTGTTTTCAAACAGTGGCTTTGATAGGGCGATTGAGGCATGGAGGCAGTTCCACTGTGATCTCAATGACCTCTCCCACTGGATAACGGAAGCTGAAGTGTTATTAGCTGATGCCCGTGGTCCAGATGGCAGCCTGTAGCTGCAGACAGCTGAGCTGCATCAGCAGGTATGTATGATTTGTGCAGAAAATGAGCAAGCTGGAAAAAGTCTAGATTTTTGTCTAAAATTCTAGTTTTCTATATAGACATATAGATTTGAAAGGAGGCTGTGCAGNTTCAATGCTTTGTTTTCAAACAGTGGCTTTGATAGGGCGATTGAGGCATGGAGGCAGTTCCACTGTGATCTCAATGACCTCTCCCACTGGATAACGGAAGCTGAAGTGTTATTAGCTGATGCCCGTGGTCCNTCAATTGCGGTTTAAAATGATTCTTGGGGAAGATCTCAACTCCTGCTTATAGTATGGGGTTTTATGATGACTCTTAGTATGGGTTTGAGATAATTTGATAATTCAAATGTTGGCATAATTTTTGTTGTTTTGTAAGTTTTGTTACAGCTTTAAAAACATGTTAATCAGTTAAGAAATCAAGTATATTATTTCACTTACTTTCTACTCATAATTAAAAAAATGGACCCCAACAATGGTCAATTATAACTTAGCAATTTGTTTTTTTAAACTAGTGGCTTTGCAAGATCCTGCCTTGTATGGGCAATCTAGAAAAAGAGAGGATTCTAATTACAGATGTCTTAGGTTTGATTGTTTTTGGACTTCAGTTCTGGAATTGAATTTCCTGATGTCTTTCTAGCTCAGCATTATGGAAGAGCAGACTTTTCTGTTTAGCTAAACTACTTCCTTTTAAACAACGAGAAGAAAACATAACTTTAAGGATCTTTTTTTTTTTTCTTTTGGGAATAATGATTATCTAAGAGTTAGGTACATGTTGCTATAGAAACGTATGTTCTACCTAACATACAGTTTGTATTTTATCTTCCTTGCTGCTTGGAGTTTTCTTCTAGGGCATTTCCCTTCTCTTTCTTGAATCATCTTATTCCTGATCTAGTTGCAAAGAAATTTTATTAACAATGTAAGGTTTTTGTAGTGGTTAGGGATATTTGAAGGTTTGATCCTGATATCTTCTGACTTCCTTTAGTTTCATGGATTTTCTGTGATGTCTGGGGACCATGGCAGCACAGCCATAATTATCCTAGCTAAAATACTGTTAAGTTACAGAAATAGTCAAGGGCATAGGTTATGAAAAGAACTGGTTAAAAAAAAGTCATACCATCTGTTAGCACTACTAGAAAGTGCTGTACATTAAGAGGAAAGGAATCAAACGTGAGTGTGGATTCTAGCACTGATGGTTTAAATGAGTTCTTGTGATCCTAAGTAGTATTCAGCAGCCTATTCTGTGTCGTCATCTTTTTATGACACTCATTAGAAAATTGAACTAGATTAAACAACAGACTCTTAATAACTTAAATCGACAGCATCCAATTTTAAGTAAGATGGCTTTAAGTACCTGTTTTAGTAAGAGAATATGCACCCAGGATTCATCCTGCATATTATGAGCTACAGATCAAAGTCACTTTAGGTCAGTAATAAAATTCTATGTGGCTTTTATGTTTCTGACAGGAACTTGAAGAGGGAGTCAGCAGCCATCAGACCAGTGTTTCAGCATTGAACAGAACTGGGGAAGGGATCATACAGAAACTGTCTGCTACAGATGGGAGCTTCCTGCAGGAGAAGCTGGCGGGATTGAATAGACGCTGGAAAGCAATCACCGCGGAGGTCATGGATAGACAACAGAGGTAATAAGTTAATCAGAAATTTGGATGTCTGACCAGATGCGATGAGGAAAATCTCATTTAGAAGACTTTGGGAGAGACAGTGCATTCTATTGCACGCTGTCATTAATCTGAATTTTCTTGACATTCAGACCTCTGTGTTTTGAACTGTCTTCTAGAACCAATTCCTCATAAATGCACCTGCAATTGACTGCTTAGTGAGTCTGTTTAACACAACCCACCAAATGAAAACCACAAAACTTCTTTTCTTACAATTTTCTTTTGTTTTTAAAATCATTTCATTGCTAAGCCAGACTGTTTTAGGGAAGGATACTCAGCTACTTTCTCTGGCTGAAACTAAACTGTAAGTACATTACCTTGATTTCTATTTTTGCATTGTCAAAGATACACTAATTGAAACACTTGCATTGTTCTTGAATTTCCACAATACTATAAAATAAGATGTTTAGGTCTGTGTTTGCAATGATTTAATCCATCTGACTAGGTATTTTCTGAACAAAATGAAAATCTAGTTTGAAGTAGCCTTAAATTTACTTCAAAAGATCAAAGAGCAAGGTTGTCTGAGATAAATATACAAATTTTCAGTGTATCTGGGAATATAAGGTTCCCCCCTCTGTTCTTACTGCTAAAAAATGTGTAAGGATAAATCCCTGAAATGAATAGTTATTTTTGGAGGCTACTTATATAATTACAGGTTTTTAACATCTCCTGATACATTTAGAAATGTAATAAGATTTTTCTTATTTAGTTTGAGAAGTTCCATTAAAGCTTTGTGTGATTTAGGGAATTTTTCCCTTGGAGGGTTGAGGGACGTTTCTAATACTTTCACTAACAGTGGTCTTGTAGTGGCTTACAATCATTAGGCCTGAAGGTGTTGTCATACTGTCACTTATGTTTAATGTTTTCTGCAGACTTTTAAAAGTCTATTTTGTGACTTTGGAACTGAAATTTGTCTATTTTTAAGGTGGTAGTATTAATTTGCAAGTATCTTGCATTTTAATGATGAGGATAGAATCCTTTGAATACCAAAATGAATCCTTTAAAATGTTCCAACCACTGAAAAACATATGACTATGTTGCATCAGATGTGGGACTGACATGCTGTGTTCACTGCAGAAATGCATGTGGATTTTTTGTTTCTCTTTTTAAGGCTAAAAGGAGAGAATCAGCAGGTGATAGAGTACAGAAAGAAGCTTGATGAGCTGCGTTGCTGGTTGGAAAATGTAGAAAATGCTCTGGACGCAAGATTTACATTCAACCATGAAGAAAACTTGCAAGAACTACAGGCAAGATCGATTAGTGTGTATATGTGTATGCACATGTATGTCTTGTGGAAAGTATCAGGACATGGGTTTTGGGGTGGGGGATTTTCATATTGTAAATAGCCAAGGAAATATTATGGTTGTGTGAGACAGTTTTGTGAGATTACTTACACAGGCCAGGTGCATCTCATAATGAAGTTGGGTTGAGGAGATAACTATGTTATCTAGCCAGAAGGTGGTGGCTATGTATCAGAAAGTGAGAAATATGTACAACTGATAAAATTTAGTAAGTGGGATTTCACTGGAGATGATGTCCCCAAGTCAACTTTATAATTGTCAAAACTTTAGCAAAAAGGCTTAAAATGGTAAGTAAGCATCACTGTCCCATTTACTGGGCAGCTTTAATGCTTTGTTACATATGTAAGATTTTGTTTAACCTGCTTTTTAAACTATAAGGGTTTTGGTCATTTCAAGTAACTTGGGTGCATATGTATGTGTCTATTTTTCCTGTTTATTTTGTGTCTGGCTTTGACAACAAAATACCTTTGGTTTGTAGGATGTGTGAAAGAGAATGTTTCTGGAATCCTAAAAGAATGGAAGCAGTAGTCAATCCATCAAACCTGCTTTCTCATTTTTTAAAAGTAATAATTTAAAAAGAAAAAAACAACCTTTGTTAGACCAAATCAGGTGGAAAGGCTTGAACTTCTTACAAACGTGTATAAACAATGTAAAGTAGTTACAGTTGTGTTTGCCTAAACAAATTGTCTTGTGTCAGTTGAGTATTGTCTGTCTAACTATCATGAAAGTTTAATTTTTCTTGTCGTCTACCTTAATATAGATGCCTGAAATGAAAAGCAGAACGGGAATAAGGGGGAAAAGAGCAGAATTTGCTAGAGAAACACTGGTAGGGAATTATTAAGTACAAATTTGGCCCTGTGAAAGCAGGAATGCATGTGTAATTTTGGTTATGTATATGAAGGAAAGGTGAGTTTGCAATAGAACAGGTACTGAGTAAGATTGCTGAGCTTTTCAGGAGGGTGAAGAACTCCTCATCTGCAAAGAGACTCGTGGCTTGCCTTGTTTTGTCTAGTTAAATAAAGAACAGTGAGAAGGGACATGATAATGAGAATAAGAAAGTGTAGGGAAGATGAGCAATTATTAAAGGCTGGTCTTACGGAAGTGGGAATAACAGGTGTTAACTGATCAGTCAGGAATAAATACAGTCTGGGAATGAGAAGGAGATTTCTAAATAGAGCTTCTAGAGCAGCCTCCAATTAAAAAGGATGCAACATGTTTAAAAAAAATAATTCTTTTAAAGTAGACCCTTGATAAAATTTAGGAAAGGCACTATTTGGTATAGTGCTTATTGTAGCAGGGCACTCTGTTTAGTGATCTCCCTTCCAGGCTACTATGCACACCTCCAATAATACTTATGTAACAGACATCAGTATACATATTGGGGTGGATAAATATGTGTACTTCCTATAGTAATTTTTGTGTTCTAGTGCTTTAAAGACAAAATTTGTGATTCCTACTCCACAGTGCTTGTGGTCTATGGGCAAATGATAGCACAGTTGATTTAAAGTCAGTGGGAATCCAAGCATAAGCTTTTTTTTTTTTTGCAGGAGATGACCTGCACTTTCATGTTGTCGTGGTTTAGCCCCAGTCGGCAACTAAGCACCACGCAGCCGCTCGCTCACCCTCCCCCTCCCCGGTGGGATGGGGGAGAGAATCGGAAGGGCAAGAGTAAGAAAACCCGCGGGTTGAGATAAGAACAGTTTAATAATTGAAATAAAATAATAATAATAGTAATAATAATAATAATAATAATTGTAATGAAAAGGAGAACGAGAGAGACAAACAAAACCCAGGGAAAAGAAAACAAGTGATGCAACCGCTCACCACCCGCCGACCGACACCCAGCCAGTCCCCGAGCAGCGATCGCTGCCCCCCGGCTAACTCCCCTCGGTTTATATACTGAGCATGACGTCATATGGTATGGAATAGCCCTTTGGTCAATTTGGATCAGCTATCTTGGGCTGTGCCCCCTCTCAACTTCTTGTGCACCTGGCAGAGCATGGGAAGCTGAAGAAGAAAGTCCTTGACTAGTCTAAGCATTACTTAGCAACAACTAAAACATCGGTGTGTTATCAGCATTCTTCTCCTACTAAATCCAAAACACAGCACTATGCCAGCTACTAGGAAGAAAAGTAACTCTAACTCAGCTGAAACCAGGACACATGTTTAAAGAGAAAGAAGGCTATGGGAGGTTGATCAAAATAAATTGTAAGGCTATGTTTAGTTTTTAAATACCTTTAGAGTACATTTCCTTAAGAGTAAAGTACCTTGTAGTGATCTACCAGGTACTTGCATAATGCATGTCAGGAGTGGGCCCTTAGTTTTTAATTATTTTTAAAAATGAATGCAGGCAGCAGTTTTCATTGACAATGTGCTGCCTTTTGGATATACATGGTACATCAACCATGAGGTGATCAAACAGAAGCATCTTGTGAGATGAGAATCAGTGTGCATGATATGAAGCTGTACAGGTACCTTGGCTATTTGCAGTTTTGTGTTTTTTTTTCAGTTAGCAATAAATGTTGGTATTTGAATAAATGGTTCAATAATTTCTAGATAGAGCATGGAAACCAAAATAGAAGCTTTTCTGTAATATATTTCCAGGGAAATTTCTAAGTATTGGAGTTAAAGGAAAGCTTCCCCCCTGCCCCTTTACTTAAGCATGTATGCGTTTTGCTTCAGTCTAAAACTTTCTGTCCCTTTTAGGTCTTAAGTGAAGAGATGGAAGTACAGGGAGACAAACTGGAATGGCTGAACAGAACTGAACCTGAAGTGCTTTTGGATAAAAATGTTGATCTTCAGGAAAAAGATAAACTTTCCGATTGCCTGCAGTCCCTCAATGTGAGGTGGAATAAGGTGTGCATTTGTTCTGCTTTGGGTACCTGAAGCTGAAAATACAGTGGTGTACTCAGAATGGTTGTTTTCCTTTCCGTGTATCTGTGACATGTACCTAAAACGTCTTGGCAGACATGCAGGCATCTTCAGGAAATGTGCCCCAATCCATGTTTATGTGAAAACACTGGTGGACATTTTTCCATCAGAATGAGTTAGTTTAGCTTAGTTTTTTTGTTGATTTTCTTTTGCATTGGCTTTCTTTTAAACAGCTGGATCAAAAATATTTCAACTTATTTGAGGCAAACAGTAATGTATTAATTTGAAATTGAGAGAGTCGCAATAAATCTTTGCTGTATAGGAAAGTTGGATGTTTGCAGCAGTTAAGAGGAAAACAAACAGCTGTGGTAAAGCTTAGTGAGAAAATCTTATCAAGTGTGTCTGGGATTCTTCTTGAGTATAACTGCTGTAAATTAGAAACTCTAGTGTTCAGTCTCATTGGCAAGCATATGAGAAGAAAAGAACTCACTGGTTGGAGTAAAACCAGATTTTTTTCAAGCAGAGCCTGGAGATCCAAGTGAAAAAGGAATGGAATTATTTGGGATTATGTTAAGGATCAGGGAGGTAAGAATTTATTGAGGAAAGGGGCTTTTGATAGTTCAGGAAAAGAAGAAAATATCTGTTTTACCTACTCACCTATGAAAATGGGGATTTCTCCCCCCCCCCCATATTACATTTCCATCGCTGCCACTTTTAAAAAGCAAAGTAGGCAAATTTTTCTTCACTACAACAGAGTTTAGCGGTAACATTTTTTTCTTTTTAAATTAATTCCCTATTTCTCTCCTTTCCTGTCACTGATGACCACAAATCATGCTTTGTGTCATCTTTTCTTCAAAGTGTACTCAAATAATGAGTCATAGCTTTGATGCTTAGGCAGTAAAAACCATGTAAACAACCTGTCTACAACAGTTCATTTATTTCTCTGGAAGATTTAGGTAAGACACTGGAATGTATTGAAATTACACTCTGAGTACTTCTTGGCATTTTTATTGTTTTTAAATGATACTTTGAAAAAAAGTCATTGAAATAAGTCTAAGGCATGCCATTGTAGCAAGCATGGTGTAGAATATTTTGTCTTCTAATAAGTGATTACTTTTTTGCTGTTAATATAGGTTGTCTTACTGTTTTTATTCCTCTCTGCTGGGCTGTAGGTGTTCAGAGAAGTGCCTGACAGAGTGAGAGAACTGGAGGCATTTGTTGGGCAGTCTCATCTTGTTACACAGACAAAGCCTTCTGGTCAGTGATCAATCCTTCTGTTGTGCTTAATTGTATTGCATTTAATCCTGGTTTTGGTCAAAAATAATTGAAAAAGAAAAACCTTCCCTATGAACTTAGACAAGTGGAAATAAGAAATGTTGTCCATTGCTGTATTTGGGGCTACCTTCGTGTTACTATGGGAGAGAGAGGGAACGTTTGGTTAGGGAAAAAGTCACTCTGAAGTTCAGGATTGGGAGGAATCCTTTGGAGTTCCCATAAGAGTTTTGAAATGGAGGAATGTTTTGGTAAAGCTTAAGCCTCCTTATCAGGAGCCAGTGTACTAGGTACAGAATAATAAAAACCAAAATAGCTATTTTGTGACAGCCTGTCTTCCTGTGGATTTGTGCCTTGTGGTCATGCCTTGTAGTAATTAAGATCCACTAGAAGCTTTCCTTACAGCTAATTATTTGTAAAGTATCTTCTGCATGCAGATTCTCTGCAGTCCTATAAATAAAGGTCATTCTGCATCTTTCAGCTCAGTAGGGACACAGATGGGTCTTTCTCATCTGCTAGATACTTATCTTCCTGAATCTTGTAGGGGAAGCTGTCTAAATATGATGCGTTCTTGTATCAGACACTGACACTGGCCATCTTTTCAAGTTGTTGGAGGCAGATCAGCAGATACAGTGTGTAAACAAGATGCCCAGGTCTCCTTTTTAGAAAACTACATAAAAAAGACAGCGCTTGACTGAAAGAATTTGCAGCTTGAACTTCAGTAAATTAACTCTATTTTTTTTTTTTCAATTCAGCAGCAGTAAACAAAATTTAAAGGAGGAAAACCAACTTCTGTTTAAGCCTTTCAAAATCTTGATTCAGCTTGTTTTCCTTTCATACAGGGTGTTTGTTAAGTAAAGCTCCTGTATTTCACTGCTTGAGGCAAGTGTGTAATATTCATGCTCCAGTTTGATTTAACTTAGTGTTTTCTTGGACTTAGAAAAAAGCCAAACACAGCTTCTGGAGCGAATCTTACTGTTCAGCTCATTCCTCACTTCTTTGCAGTGTCAGGTTAAAAAGATAGAAAGGATGGAGCTGAAGTAGCAGGCATCTGTCCCTTCTTAGGATGGCTGTCAATTGCCAAGTCCTTGAAGCATCTATTGGAGTAGCTTGACTTACTTGTGCTTAAGTGAATTCCATGCCAACGGTGGGGAAATTCTTTCTGTCACATAATACAAAAGTGAGGGAGACAATTTTAGACATTTATCTTAAATGAAAGAATTGGGTGTTATGCTTAATAAGGGTCAATTCCCTTTTGTGTCAGAGTGTTTAGCTTCACTACATTAAATCTAATGTCATTTTGCCTTTGCAAGTTTTCTTCTTGTTTGTTTTTGTATTTAGGCTGAATCATTTGGGTGAGTCTTGGGCATGCAATGAAATAATTAACAGCCTTAGAAAAAAAAGGCAAAAGGAATTTCTGATTACTTAGTTTCTGGTGGTTAAAATGCCTCAAATACGAATTTTGCTGTGCTTTCTCTGTAGATGCTGTTGCATATTTATAGGAATTACAAAACAACCCTGTAATTCCCATAATTGCGCATGTGGCCATGACTTTTTTTTCTTTAACAAAAACCCCAAACTCTCTTTCAGATGTCCAAAAGGTGGTGCTAGTATCTTCTTCATTTGAAATACCTGTTCAGCCTCAGCAGGCTTTAGAACTTTCTGCACCTGCTGATCTGGATAAAACTACAACTGAGCTGGCTGACTGGTTGGTATTGATTGACCAGATGCTCAAGTCAAACATAGTCACCGTGGGAAATACTGAAGAGATCAATCGGACTATTGCACGAATGAAAGTATGTGTTTTTGTGAAGGCTAGTGGATTGGAAAATTGGCTCACACTTTAATAGTTTGTACATTCGGTAAAGAAATTGCATGTGTGGTTTGGTTTTTTTTTTTAAAAAAAAAAACAAACCCAAAACAAACTGACTGCAGTAAATACATAACTTGAAAATTACACTTTAAATGCTGTCATTATTACACTCTTCTCCCCTCTACTATTTCCTGTTAATTCCCGTGTCACTATGTGATCTAGGCATTGCTATTTTTTTGTTTTAAACAAAGCATGTAGAGAATACGTCCTGAAAATTACATTTTTTGGGGAATATATAGATAGCTTATGCTGAAGACTTTGGAGTAGCTTCATATTTGCTTGGAGGGTGACCTTTATGATCCACTCTCTAGTGGTTTCTAATGAGTTTTGTTGTGTTGTAGTTAGACTAAACTGGTTTCCAGAGACATGCTAAAATGATTAAAAGTTGTAACATAAATGCTTATGATGTAAATGTTTGTTTCTGTTGATAGCTCATGCTGTGCTGAGCCATGACTAAGGGCAGTATTTGTGAGATGTATGCTACCATTAAGGTTCATTTTATTTGACTTGATATCAATTAACATGAGTAACTGTAGAGTAAAAGCTGCAGGCTAAATGAGTGCTAAACTGTTTCTGTGGGTGTCTAACATAATCTGGAATTTGAAAGAATAATGTGATGTACAGTAACTTTGGAAACACTTTTTTAACTGTATAATACTTGTAATATGGGCTTCTGGTACATTGCCATAGTGAAATAACTACTTTTTTTACACAATATATAGTCTGATAGTTCCTCCCTGTTCTTTTCCTTCTCTATCCACCCTCCCCCCACCCCCCCATCCCCAAAATATGTAAATGATCAGAGCTTGGTAAGAGGAAGATAAGTTATGGGAGAGTGAAAAATAGATATTGGAAAATATTGTGCAATGACTGCGGTAACTGTGGTTTGTACAGGTTAACCTTCTCCTCTGGATTTGCAGTAACTGTAATTCAGAATATTTTTGCTTTTTAAAGCAGTGCTATAATACTGTGACAATTCAAGAGTTACAATAATGATGGGAACAGCCATCTACTTGTGGCGACACATACGTGTTTTATCTACAAATAATATAGATGATGTTATCTAAATTCCGCTTTTTGGACTTAAAAATCACATCCTAATTCTCAACAGATAACAAAGGCAGATTTGGACCAGCGGCACCCTCAGCTTGATTCTGTTTTTACATTGGCTCAGAATTTGAAAAACAAAACTTCCAGTTCAGACATTAGGACAGTGATCACAGAAAAACGTAAGTGTCTCCATTCTGTGTTTTCAAATACAGTATTTCCATGGTAGTAAAAAAAAAAATCTTCATATCTTTCTCTTAAACTCTTGATTTTGAGCCTAGCTGAAGTTGCCTTCCTTGAACAAACTGAAAACTTAGCAGTTAAGTGGCTTTCACTCTTATAGTCTAATGAAAATTCCTGGAACAAGAATTGCCACTTGTTTTTTGACTGGTGATTTTTTCAAGTACAACGGTAAATATTTTTGCTGGGATTTCAAAATATCTTATGAAGAATTTGAGTTTGACAGCTACAGACCCAGGGATGAGGATTTTTTATGTATTGATAAAAGGAACTAATCGTGTACCTTTATTTTTGTTGAGCTATGATGCACTGGACAGTTAGTGAAAAGCTTGAATGTGTCGACTTAGGACAATAACTTTTGTGTATGTACTTTAGAAATTGTTGACTGAGAGTAGAGCTTTTAAGTCACTGATACGTACTTGAAAATTGAGTTTCCAGTTTAAAGGTCCCCACCCCCTTTGAAAATTTCTTTTACTGGTACTTAAGGAAAGAAAACATACAACTGACAAAATTAGAAACTAAGGGACAACGTATTCTTCGAACTCTTAAGCTTTGCCAGTTGCTAAGATTAGAAAATTCATGCAGCAGGAAATATCGCAGTTAGAAGTAAAAATGGAAGGATATATTTCCTTGTGTTCTCTTCTGCAACGTAGTTTTCCTCTACTACAGCTACATGAATTTCTTTGGTGTCTGTGAGACTTACTGGAGATAATAATGGGGTCAGATAGAAAACCCACAGGTATGTTAAAGGATCTGATGAGATGGCATCTGCTGCCTAAGATTCACAGGAGCTATGGATTGGTAGGGGGGTAAGATCCAAAGAAGCTAAAGCAACTTGTAGGGCCTGAGTTTTGCAGCCACTCAGAACTAGGGTTTGGGTGGAAACTTGGGGGAGGATAGTAACTATGTAGTCCATGGGAGTCAGTCAACAAGGGAAGATCTGATCAGTCACAAACATTCTTGATTCTTCAAAAAAGGTGAACAACTGTATGTTGGAAATTTGAGTTCCTCTATAGTCATGCCCATCCAATGTAGCTGTGTATGCTGCCATGGATGAAACTTCCAGTAGGTACCGTAGATGTGTGTGAAGATTTTGCTACCTGTCATGAAACATGAAAAAAATGAAGGTTTTGTTGCTACTGACATTTGTAAAGAAAAGTTTGCTCTTGGAGGAAAGTGAAGCTCAGGACTGCTTTACGCACCTTGTTGTTTAAACACAGAGGAGAATATACCCATGTCCTACAAACTCCTGTGAGCCGGCTGTATGTTGTTAGATGAAGCCTAATTACTCAAATAGCTGGGAGCACAGAAAGAGAAAAGCTTCCTTCTCTGGAACTTCCCTCCCAATTACTGCATGGACATTGGGAATTAAAAACACATTCTCATCTCATCTTTCTAATCTTTCTGCCTTGGATACCAGACTGCTGCCCCTGACAACTTTTTCTAGGAACCTACCTATTGAACCCACTGAACGCTGAGGCTACCAAGAATTTAGCTTTTTTTCTGTCCTGTTTTGGTGGAGACTGAAGAGGGGGAAATATGTCAGAGTGCAGAGAGTAAGGTTAAACTGTCCATTAATAGGGAAAAATATATCACAAAATATTATTTCTATAATAATGATAATAATACTACTATGTAAAAATAAAATATCAGTGAATTTCAACCAAGTTGCTATTGTAGGCAGCTGTTTCTCAGGGATTTTTTTTCCTTGCAGCTTTGTGGGGAGAGCCTAAACACTTAAGAGGTTTTTCTCTGCAGTTCATTAGCCAGCACACAGGGTTATAGCCTTTTTTCACTCCTGCTGTTTTGGTGAAACCACTGATCTCTCCCAACAGCTGCTGATTTCCTTCAAACATACCCTTTATCCAATATAGTAACATATATAATTTTTTTTTTAATAAAACCAATATTATTATTTGCTGTTGGGTTCCTGAAGCTTTCTTCTAAGTTCTCATTCAGCATGACCTACGTCATGCCTGAAAATTAATCCAAAAGTTGCCTGTGAAATTGATGACTCTATATTGCACAGATTATTGGGTTTGTCCACCAGTAATACAGTTACTCTGAGAAGTGGGCTTCGCTGCCACAGTCTTTGAGAGCTTTGTGAAACTAAACAGAATATTGTTGAATGTATTAAAGTTAAGAGATTTTCTCAAGCAGATCAAGCATAATGGCTTTGTATCATTGTAAAAGGTTTTAAAAAGAAAAAAAAGCAAAGGGTAAAGTTTGCTTAAGTGGTTTTAGCTTAAGCACAACCTTTGGCATTTTTACTTCATGGAAGGTTGAAGTGACCTGAGTATCAAGTGTGTTAGTTTTCTAATAAAATTGCATACTTACTGGTAAGATAAGTATATTAGATGTGTTACATACTGCCTACGTGTTGCTGCTCAGAGTACAGATATACTCAAGAAATCCAGCTTAGGTTTTTTGGTTTGTTTGCTTTTTTACATTCACTTTTTTACTTTTTAGTTCTAGTGATATAATCTATTCCTAATAACTGTCATGACAGGTAATAGGGAAACCTGTTTCCACCTCTATAGACTTTCAAGTAATACACTTTTTTATGGTCTGTAAGTATTAAGAAAAAGGTACGATGCTACCCGTTTCTTTCCAAAGGCAGATTTACTGCTTTCCCTGACGCACTATTTTTTGTCCTAGGCCCTTGTCATGTCGTCCTTTTCACCCTTTGTTTATTAAAGGTTAAAGCCTGTTTATCGATCATTTAATGTAACTCTATTGAGAGAGGAACGGGATACTTGAAGGAAATGGGGTGTGATCAATAACTTCTCTGTTCTGCTGCGTAATCTACATAAGCCTGTAGAAACCTGTGGTGGAATTAAAGTGCCAAAGTGGGTTGTTACTGAAGTGTTTCTACCTTGGCCAAAATTGTAGTACAGGTGCCACTAGCCTGCCTTCAACACACAATAGTCTGGAAACCTTAGTTCACTTTGTATAAGCTATCCAGATCTAAACAGTATTTGTTTGTTTGTTTATTTGTACTGGTTTAAGTTGCAGATGCACAAAGATGACTTGTATATAACCATTACCCTAAAATTGTGCTCCTTGGAGCCCTGCTGCTGGCATATCTCTGCAGTGCAGCTACAGCAGATTTTCCTCCCAGATGTGTATGCTTAAAAAGTAAAATAATGCCTTTGAAGTATTCCAGAAATAATAGTTGTAACCTGTATGCTGACCCGCTTAAACAAGAGGTAGCCAAACACCTGCATTTTTCATTTGCTTGTGTGAATGTGTAAACTACATGGGGAACTAAAATACTGAATATGGAAACTAATGTATTTGAGAATGAATTATATTATTGCCTCTTGTCATGAGAATTAAGTGATAGTTATGGCTACTTGTTTGTTTGCCTCAGGTTTTTAATATTCTGTATTGTCCTCCACAGTGGAGAAGGTGAAGAACCAGTGGGACAATACCCAGCATGGCGTGGAGGTGCGACAGCAGCAGCTGAAGTACATGCTGACCGACAGCATGCAGTGGGATGAGCAGAGGCAAGAAATGGAGCACCTCATGGAGCAGTGTGAGATCCGTCTACGTCTGCTCCTGCAGGCCCCAAAAGAGATGCTTGCCAAACAGATTTCAGACAACAAAGTAAGACCATCTACACTCTTCCCCCCACCCCACCCCAAGACTCCTCAGTGTATGTAATGCTACTGGATACAATTGATGTGCAGCTATACAGTTTAGTTGTAGGACTGATTTGGCAATTCTGTCTCTTTTTGGGCATGATACATTCTAAATTGTCTCTATTTTTTTATATATATTAGACTTCCTGAGAATCACTTTTTGGGAGGCAAACAGGCAGCATGTCTGTCTTTTTGTAAGTGCAGTTGAAACAAGTATAGTGTAGCATCAAATAAATGATATTATGCAAAAAGCTTGAACCTCAGACCAGTAGAAGTTTAATCATACAGCCACAGAATGTAGCATGTATTACTTCATAGAAACCTATTAACAGTAGTTTAGTAAATCCAGCAATGGAGCAAGTTATTTAAAATTATCCTGGATTTCACTTCTGATGGGTGCCAGGCACATCCAACACTTTTTTTTTTCCCCCAATTCCATGGAATCTTCGCTGCTTTTCATATCACAGCAAACCTGCTGTGATAAATTAATAAGTCTGATGTCATTTGTCCTGGTGGCTGTCAGAAGAAGGGCAGGCTTTAGGTGGCACAGGATGAGAACTAAAGAGACAAATCAGTAAGGAGGGGCTCTTATCAGTGCAGTATTTAGAACAGGGCTATAGTGGAGTTTAAAAAAGTGTGTGTGTATATATATACACATATATATATTCATGAAGGGGCAATGTAGGGTTGAAGCTGGACATGGAAAGAAGTGGGGGGATATGATTGTGAGAATTCCTCACTGATGCATATCTATTTCAGTAAACAGTAAAATTGAGTGCTTTTCATCATCTTTCTCTACATGAGCAGGGGATTGGAAATAGACTATTAGGTCTGCTTTGCTTTCTGAAGTGAAAATAGGCCTGTGCCCAAACATATAGTACATAGATAATAAAATACAACTGAACATATATATATGCAATTTTTTTTTTTTTTTTAAATTTGGAAATAATCTTGAGTTCAGGATTCTGTAAAGTCAAGGCACCTTATGAATATCCTGCCGCAATAAGCAAATGTATCTAATGTATTTTCTTCATTTAAAAGCAAAAATCCCCACAAAACAATGAAATCAAATTCTCATGCTGTGCACTTCATTCATGCCACTTTTAGCTGCTGCTTATATCGCTATTATCATAATTTAAATTTATTCATGCTGCTAAAAATAGGGAAGTGTTTTTACTTCTGTTGCCAGTAAAACACAGAAGAGGATTTTTCTAGCCTTTGACGGTTCTGGCAAATATAATTTTCCTCACCTATTTGTGTTTTGTTTGGTTTATTGTCAGGACACTTACTATCTCTAGATTTTCTTTTTAAGATTTATCTTCTAGATGAAAAATATGCACTTTTTAAAAAAAGGCAAAAAGGAGGGGGTTTTAATATGCTAAAATGCATAATATGAAAAATAGTCTGATTTTTATTTCACTGTGTCTCATTCTGGAATTGCTTTTTAGCTGTTAGTACAGGATTTACATAGAGGTGACATCACAGTAGCTGCATTCAATGATCTTTCTAATAAACTTCTTCGAGAGTATCGTGGTGATGACACAAGGAGGGTGAAGGAAACCACTGACCACATGAACACTTGTTGGGTTAATCTGAACCAAAGGTAATTATAAGGTTTCACTCTCTGTGTAGCTGTTTGTGTCTTAAACTCGTATCCTATGTGTATACATGTGTATTGCAGTCTCTTCTCTCTCTGCTTTACTGCAGCATTTAGGGCTACTGTGGATAATGTCAATTACAGTGAAGCTGTTTTGAGTTTTGATGATGGAAATTCCCACAGTTCACCATGGAAGGCTTCTGTATGACTTACCATTTAGGTGGTGGTTTTTTTAAGGGGGAAAAAAGAAAAAGTATTACTTCTTTCATGTTTGGTCTTGGGTTTGCCTGTGGCTATTATTCTCTTAAGTGTCTTTGAACAGTTCCTCTCCTGTTCCTTGATGGCTGGTATGCTTTATGTATTTGTAACTTGTTGTTGTGCTTTCTTTTCATAAGGCTGTAAGTATTCAGCTTGGTCTTCCAAAGTATTAATTCATTATGACCTTTCATCTAACAGAAACTTTCCCTGAATAGGGCTGTGCTTTGGGTTCCTGAGTGCAATGCTTCTAGCACTCCTGTCTAGAAAATACTTGAGCTATAGGAACCGAGACTTACTTGAAACTTCTTTCTATTCATCCTCTATTATGACATATTTGCAAATATGTCTTAATGAAAATATGGTATTTACCTATGCATAATATTTTTTCCTGCAAGGTAATTAATCTCTGCAGAAATTCTTTTTAGTATTTGATAGACAATTAACATTTAGAATAGTGTCTGACTCAGTGCCTGTAGCTTAAAGGTTGATAGGCTTTGTGGTTAGAGGGACAGAAGAAAAAATTGATCCTGTGTATATGGGAGTGGGGGAGATGACAACCAAAGTCAGTATGTATGTGTGTATATATGTGCATGTAAAAGGGGCACCTGCTTTTGTAATGAGGTATCAGTTAAGGGAATAAAAATCCAAGGTAATAAAGGCTCTGAAGTTGGTGTTATATCCTGGGGATATATGGTACTTCAATCATTTTGTGCTTTTGATGTGGCAGCTGGTTTCCTGGTTATGTCCATTGAGAGATGAGGTACAAAATAGGCAAAACTTTGTATGGCTCATTCCATGTGATCATTTGAGAGAGAATAAAAATTTGTTAATCTCTAAATGTTTTGAGACAAGATAGGATTTTTCAACTGAGTAAAACGTTTCATAATTACTCTATGTGATGCGGACAACTTCTTTTCATGGTTCTTCAGAAGACTTCCAGTGGACTGTGGGAAAGGCTTTGGCATATGACAAAACTTCCTTGGCTTTTATTTTTTTTCTGAACTAGGTCATAGTGATGAGGTCATCTCCTGAAATGGTCCTTCCTGACCATTTGCATTAAGATTAGGGACTGCGGCGTTTTCACCATCAGATTGTCCTTTCTTTCCTCAAAGTAAACTAATAATTTTTCCAAAAATACCATTAACTTCATCTGAATGTCATGATGGCATCTGGGGATGAAGATGCAATTAGAGGGTGAGGGGAAACAAGTCCTTGTTGAATTAGCAGTAACAGAAACTACAGCTCTGTAGTAGTCTCATTCACGTTCAAACTTCGCAGTGTTTTGGCCAGAACTGGCATAAAACTGCCTACCACTCAGAGCAGGTGACCAGAAAGAAAAGCTCCTGCCTGGAAGCCTCTAATTATTTTTGAATCTGCTTACAGTCTGGAATAATAAGCAATTGCATTTTGTTGTGTATAACTGAAGCTCCTCAATTATCACTGGGGCTACTGTTTTGCAGTCTGCAGCCTTAGGAAGGTGAGTATCTGCTTTGTTTCTTAACTAGGAACAGAATGTAAAGGAGAACTCTGAGAGCCAGTGGGCTCAATGTAACCCCATGGAGCAGCAGAGTAGATTAAAAGGGGAGAATGTGCAGTGAAAGCACCTTTTCAAGGGAATGAAGGTTTTTATACTTGCTTTAAATGCAATAAATAGAAATACTAGTGAACCTTGAGTGACAAGGCTTACTTCATGTGGCAAATCTCAGGACATGCAGGGGTTGTACATGGAGCACACGTGTGCTCCATGTATTTCTAGAAGCACAGATCTGTATTGATAACATAATGCTTTAAAATACCGATTTGTTCCTATGCTTGGAGGTTGTGGAAGGGGTCCTTAGTAACATCACCTGGGAGAATCACAGTCCTGAATAGCACAAGAACACTACCAGGAAGACTGTAGCCATGGCATGTAAAACTGAAGGAGCTTATTTTAAAACTGTTGGCGTTAAGAGATTGAAGCTCCCCAGCTTGACATTGTGTAAATTGGATACTCTGCCCAGTGGCTATTTATGTTCTATTTTTATACTTTAGGGTGAAACTCTAGTAACGCTGTGTGTTTTTCCTGCCTCAGTAATGGATTATAGTTGCTGTCTGTAGTGTCTCAGATGTTATTTTCTGACATTTTTTTGGTCACACACTTGTATGCATTGCAGATTTTTTAGTTTACATCTGAAAAAATAATTGGGTGGAACAGAAAGCTGAAATAGTGCCACGAAAACTTAAATAGTAGAGTTACGTTTTCTTTTTCTTGGAACTGTCTTTGCTAATAGAATCTGCTTATACCTTCTCCACTATCACTGTGTTAAGTGAAGTTAGCTGCATTTGTAAAGGATTCTGCAGGTTGTCCTTACATTTAATTCTTACATCCTGGAAGGACCCTCTGTCTTTTGAGGCTGTTCTAATTGTATTAGAATTCTTTGAAACTCTGAGTCATCTTTCTGTAGCATGGCATAGTTGTTAATCTGCAGTACAGAATTCTCCATCATTTTCTATTTAACATTTGTGACCTTTACTGGAAGGAAATGAAAGTAGCTGCGTCCGCTCTGTGAAAGTGTTGCTCGCTACTGCTCTACAGGTCCTCTTTAAAAGCACCCATGTAATCTTAGAACATTAGTTGTAAATCTGATAATTTATGCTGCGGGAGTACGTATTTAGTGAAAGAAATGATTTTCAGCTTTAATTCAAATATCATGACTACAGTGGGACTGTAATAGGATTTCATTCTTTCCTTTAATTTCAACCAAGCAGCAAGTTTGAGAAATTAAAACTTTAGGCTGAAGACGACATTCTTCAATGAATGTTATTAGCTACAAAGTTCAGGTTGTCTCAGTTCCCATCTAGTGCATCAGTACTTAGACTTAGAGATCTGGGTCACTTACAGTGTTTCATCGTTTGGGGCATTTCTTTTTCTTTGAAGGTCACCTTTATTACCAGTCTGTTCTTCCTGTTGTCACTCCTGTTCTTCCACCTTTGGCCTTAACACCCTGCTAGGGAAGAAAATCCCTGCAGAGGGAGAGGGTTTTGAAGTCAGAGCTTATAACTGCTTTTACTTCACATTTTTCTTGCAGTTCCTTGGTGTGCTCTAATTTTTGAGCTGGTGCTTGTTATCTTTTCTAGGCAATATCTATCAAACCATTTGTAATGCCTAGCATGCTATTTATTATTTTTTCTCAAGAGTGGGTGAAGCATTCCAGAGCTTCAAGTGAGAAGCAAGAACGAAGGCTTCTTGCCCTGCTAGTCATTTACCAGTAGTCCATTTACTTGGACAAGCATGAAGTCAGGAACAATTCACACAGTCTTATTTTGGATAAAGCAATTATTAACAAGTGATGTAAGACCTAAGCTCCTAAAGTGGGGGTTACAACGCTATCTTTTTGCAAGTAGTATCTAGAAAATTCAGTTGGTTATGCTAATACTTAGGAATGTAAGCCTGGCGGAATGGGGTTTGCATGAGATTTTCTTACTGCCCTTGAAGGAAAACATCTGTCTTTTCTGATGTGCTAGTAAACCAGAATACCATT
>VYZW01014249.1:0-28667 GCA_013401315.1 Balaeniceps rex | reverse complement strand
AGATGATGAGCACGCACCACCGGCACCACCAAACCCGTTCAGCCATCTCACAGAAAAGGAACTGGAAGAGTACAAGAAAACAATTGAGCGCAAGCAGCAAGGGTTGGAAGGTCAGTGGTGCGTTTTTAAATGTTGGGGGTTTACATTTTAATAATGAGTTCATTTTTAGTTTGAAAATATCTACTGTAAAAAATGCATACATGTTAATTATTAGCATATACTGTTGGCAATTACTTTAGAACTAATCATTCCTTGAGACGGTAGAATTTTTTGTTTAAATTTTTTTTTTTTTACTTTGGTTAGTGCTAAAATTAAAGCAATGAACGGTTTCTGCAGAAATGGGGCTGACAAAAACACACTTTAACATAATGACTTTTCTGTCAGAATCATAGAATAACTTAGGTTGGAAGAGCCCGTGAAGGTCATCTTAGTCCAACCTCCTCCTCCTCAAAGTTGATATCAAAGTTAGATCAAGTTGAGCAGGTCTGTGCCCAGCTGAGCAAAAGTTTACTGAGATGTTTAGTCTTGGCTGCTTTAATTTTTCTCCTATTCTCCCAATGTGCAAGAGTCATCTACTTTCACTTTTTACATCTCACATCTGCTTCCAATACTACTATTCCATAGGGAATTACTAATTCAGGGTTGATGGGGTTTTTTTACCAATAAGACTTACTATGCATTCTTCTTCACTAATATTGTGTAATAAAACAATTTTGCTATATATCACATTCAGTGCATAGCGTAATAGCTTACTACAACAGCAAACTGTGTGACTTATGGCTAGATAAAACCATGGGGCATGCTACTTGGAATGCAACCCTGCCACCCTTTGTAATGCTTTCTATTAAATAACTAATATATAATGATTGTTAGCAGATAAAACGTGTAAAACCATAATTCTATAGAGTTTAAACTGTGTATTGTAACTTCTTGATGTTGTCAGCATGAGCAACGCAATGCTAGCAGAGCTGTAAATCTTGTAACATTAGCACTGACATTCTTGCTTGATTTTTACTTTTGCATGGCTACTAATTCAAATCTTGTCCTGCAGATGCTGAACAGGAATTATTCTCAGATGACGGTTCATCTGTGTCACAAATTCAGTCACAAACTCAATCCCCGCAAAATGTCCCAGAAAAATTAGAAGGTATTCCGTGCAATTTCTGTACAATGCCAATGGCTCTGATAACCTGAGTCATCCACTCTTCTGCTGCATTCTTACACTTGCGTGAAGTCGACTGAGCTAGAAAAAGCCCTCTTTTACCAAGTCTGGGTGGGACTCTGTCCAGAAAACTGTTTTTTCCCCAATTTTCTAATATGTCATTCTCACAAACAGAAAACAATGCAGGGCATACTGAAACTTAGATATTAATAAGGTGGAGGAAATAGATATTATATTTTTATGTTACTGAAGTGTTAAGATTAGGTTTTTTGCCTAAGACTTTTCCAGCAGAGTCTAAGAAGGCATTTTGAAAGGCTAGTTCTCCAAGCACTTCTGTATGGAATTGCTGCATTTTCATAAAGTAGTCTCTTGCAGTAAAGCATAATTCTGAGTGTGCTTGAGACTGTATGTATATGCTGTGTAGACTGTATTTGTATATACTGTATACAGCTTGAGCTATATATATACACCTGGCAGAGATAAGGTTAGCTTTTTTTAGCCCCTTTTCCTTTAATGACATTTTCACAGTATTGTCTGCTTACAACAAGTAAGAGTGTAGATAAAGGGGAAAAAAAACACATCTAAGCACTTTGGTTTTCATTCTTTGGATCACAGTCCAGACTTGCAGACTTTATTTCAGTACTGGTTTTTTGCATGATAGTGTACATAAATAATTGCAAAATTGTCTGTTCTTTCAGAAAATCATGAAGATCTCTATACCCAGAATGCTAACCTAATATCTGTGGAGTTGCCAGTTGTGGTGGTGAACGGCAAGGAAGATGCACATGACGTGGAAGAAGATCTCACCAAGAGGGTCAGTCAGTTAACCACTAGTACTGTGGAGAGCGTAGAGATTACGATTAAAAGCTCTGAAAAGATAGAAGAGACCCTGTCCCCTGAAGGGTCACCTTCCAAATCCCCATCAAAGAAGAAGAAGAAATTCCGCACCCCATCTTTTCTGAAAAAGAGTAAAAAGAAGGAGAAAGTAGAAGCGTAAGTGCAGTTCTGTTGTGAGGAGACATTGCACATTTTAAACATTTAAGTTGACCATTAACAGCGTAGTGTTAGGGGTGTGCAGTAACTGGACTTTTAACCTAAACAACAAGGAACTGGAAGAGGTTTTGCTTTAAAAACAAACAAACAAAAAACAAAAAAACCCTTTCATGTTAATTGAAAATTAATTCATCTCTCACTTAACTGTGTCCAAAACTGCTATGAGGGTTGGAAACATTCTTTAGTTTCATGTAGAACTATACTGGCAGGTGCTCAATTACCATCATAGCAAGATCGAATACCATCACAGTATGCAGCAGCAAGTTCTGCTTGGAGTATTTTGCAGACCTTAAACTTTTCAGTACCGTTAAAGTCTCTATTAAAGTTACTGTTGAGTGATCATACGACTTTTTAAAACTGCTGTCTCATTTGATAACCAGATCATACATTTTTGTATTGTGATTTTGACCATATATTTTATGTTTCTGTACCCCTGTTTGAGTGGGTGCATATTAACAGCACACCTTAAATCTTTTTTAAGATTAGATCATATAGAAATATTATACACTGGCACATAATATTAGGGGAAAAACTGTGTAAGAGAAAGTTTATTTGGAATTATACAAAATGTCTAAAGAATTCCATTCTTCAATAACTTTTTTGCCAAATATTTCATTTTAGTGAAATATAATTTTTGAAGACTTCTTTTTTTATTCTATCAGTTGGGGGGGGAAAACCCTTATTTTTCAAGAAAGGGGATTTTATACACTTAACATTGATAATTTAGTTTAACGGGCAAAACAAAAAGAAGATTTTATATGTTCAAATGTTTGTATACCATTCAATATAAAGTTATTATAAGCATGTGAACCAAGCATTTAATAGTAGAGTGTATTTAAGAATGCTTGGTTTAGAGTATACTTAAATATAATTCAGGAATCCAGGGACTTAGAAATCAAAAGATAAAAGCATATAAAATTGAACTGGATTCATGTTTAAAAATTACTTGTGGGTGTTTTTTTTTCTCTCATGGTATTGCTAATGAATGAAGAAAAATAATCTCTTAATGTAACCAAATGAAGGAAACAAAACTGTTAAAAGGGAAAGTGAAATAGTAAGAAAATAGGAGGAGACAAAGAAAGTAAAAGTCTGGTGATTATTTTTTTTAAATATATGATATGGATTGTGGGATATTTTTATTAAATCAGCAAAGTGACATTTCCATATTAGGCATTTTAGATAATTTGTATGGATTCATACAGAGTGCAACACTTTAGGGTTTTTTTTCTTCACTTTCATTTGAATTGCAAAAGGGTCTCAAGAATCTGTGTTGTCCTTTGGATGAACCCAGAGCAAACCAGAGCCTAGTGCCATGGGTAAGGGTGGTACTGCCACTTACTCATTTTTACTGATATTGTCATTTTAGTACTTTTACTGTATTGTAAATACAAACTAAACATAGAAATTAACATAGGGTTTTCTTCGCTGTGTCAAATTGTCTGTAAATCAGTCATCGCAATAGGAAGTACATTTTTAAAGATCCATGTGATTCCCAAATTGCTGGTTGAAATATTATACAATATATAATTGTTAAATATGGCTGGAGAGTGGTTTGGCATGCAACAATGTTGATTATAGCATGTTTGGGGGCTGGTTAGCTTTGACCGTGTAAGTGTGATAATGCAATGTTGGAATGGATCCTGGAAACAATTTTCTAGCTATCACTAAATACTGGAATCAGTGTTTTAATCATAGTGGAAACTTTCAGTTGCTTACTTTGTTTTTTATGTTCTACATTATTTGTGTTGTATTACAACATATGTAGAAACAGTAACCTGTGAACTACGCTTTTCATAACTTTTTTAAAAATATATCTAAATGAATGCAATGTGCATAAATATTTTTTAAAATGCAACCGTGAACTATTTGCACCTTTTGCTAATGCCTCTATTTACTTGCTTTGGCATAAAGAATGAGCCAGCCAACTCTTGTGTCCTGTGGAAAATATATAAATGTTATCTGAAATTGCTCATAGATGTAATGCTAATTAATGTTAAATCACAAATAAACAGTATTTTAAATAGATGGATTTTGTATAGCAGCCTTTTGTTTATACAGTGCTCTTGCATCTCTCGCTTGTAGAAAAGATGTTTTGATTATGCACGTAACTTCTCAAGAATTTATTCTGAAGATGGCTTCTTGCTTGTGCTTCTTCTGAAAGCTATGCAAGAAAATAGTCTGATCTTATTAGAGAACAGTTGTTTTCTCTGTCACAGATCTTGGAGATGAAAGAGGACAGGCCCATGGTAAAATACACAGCGTTGTCAGGCAGTTGTTTTGAACCTCGGTTGAGTTTGTGCTGCAGGCTTTCTGCTCCCAGGGCATGCTTCCCAATCTTCTTGGTCTGTGTCTTCTGCTCTGCAGCATGGGTTTACGTATGATGGCCTGAGACGTAGGACCCGGGTGGTTTAAGTGCTGTGTAAGTACAGAGCAGGGAAATAGCTTGTGGAAATTACCATTTCTTTCATTTTATTAAAGAAAACAAAGGGGTTTTTTTGTAGGGAAGGCTTTTAATGCAAAGTTATTTGAAGACATGTGTCATGCCCTGCCAGCATGTGGTATACCTCAGAGTCTCTGAGCCTGCAGAAGTTGCAGTGTTATGTTTTTATAGCTATATCACTCTGTGAGATGTCTTTAAGGACTTCAACAACTGTTTGTTTTCATTGTCCTTCCACAAATCAGCCCTTTTGTTTCTGTTTACAAGAAAGTCAAAATCTAGCCCTCCAAGTCCGGTGACAGTTTCATGAACTCAGTCCCCATGTGGGAGGATAATTTTGGTTCAGCATTTTAAATAAATCTTAACAAGATTCAAGTAATTTTCTTACTGTCATTTGTCTCCAGGAGCATCTACAGTCTGCTTAGCGCTGCACTAACATGAAAGTAGACACTATATCAACATGGAGAAGCTTACACTGTAAGTGCATCTGTAGTTTTCTTCTTTGAACTCTCTTTATTCCCAAGAGTCTACGAACCACAGCAGACCCTTCATTTTCACTTGTAACACTGTGAAAGAGTAAGATCTAAGAAGGATCTGAGATTTTGCAAGCCAAAGCATGGAAATAAAGTAGATGTTCATAACAGGCATAGTATACATTAAGGCTTAAATCTTGGGAAGTAGGAGCCCTTGGAAAGACAAGCTTCAAAATGGATTGCTGACACAATGGGAAATAATAATACCATTAGGATGCTTAACCCAGGAAAGAGCAATACAGAGAAGCAGCAGTGTATGCTATGAGGAGTTGCATGCAAGCTACCACCTAAGAACCTTATAAAGGAAAACAAAGGATTTTTAAAGCTGTGCATCTTTCTACCCCACTTTTGTCTATGTATGGCAATACTGAAATCTCTATTGCGATCTGGGTGATCACCCACCAACTTCTTTTACAGACTGTCACCTGTTCTGGAGATGAGTGTTACGTAGCAAAACAGATTTTACTCGATCTGCAAAAACTGCAGAACGATGTATACTTTAGAGTATCCTGTGAGGAGACAGGCTGATGTCATGGTGAAGGCTATAATAGGCCATTTTGACTGATTATTTTCCTGCCTTGCCAGTTGAGTTATTGTACGCTGTTGAGCACGTAGCATGAATTGCTGTTTTCTCTGGTGCTCAGTAGTTGAGGATTTTCTATTTTCTGGATATCCATTTTGCAAAACTGTTGAGTTTTCACTGTTTTAGCCTGTGGAAACTTCTCAAATATGATGTGCTGCTAAGTAGCCAAGGACAGGGAGAAAGGGCCACTGTGTCCCAGACTGGGCACACGGGTCTGATGGGAACTTCTGATGTGAGTGCTGATGTTCCTCCTCTCCCTTCTTGCAAACTGGCAGGGAAATGCATCCCCTCGCCCACGGGGTTGCTGCGTGGGTTGGTGTTTGTTCTTTCAGAGATCCAGTATGTTAAATGAGGTGGAGGACTCTTTGAAAAGCACTAATTAGAAACTGCCTGACGATGTGTGTGCAGGCAGCTGGAGTGCAGTCAGCCTGTCTGTCGGCATTGCCATGTATGTGGCTCAAATGGTGTGAGCAGCCTGGCGGGGAAGGCCGGGAGGGCATTTGGTGGAGATGGGCGCTTCTGACATTTCAGCTGTCACAGAGCCTGTATAAACCTCTATTTTTAGAGACTTGCAGATTGGCCAAACTTGCACAGACTCTTAGAGGAATAGTAGAAAGCCCATCCCTAATATAAAGGTTGTTCAGCCCTTAGCCACAATTTCTAACCTCAGTTGCAAAGCCAGCAGCAATTTAGGTTTCTAAGAGAAAAGATTGCCAGAATGTAATGTGGAGAAACTTGTATTTTTCTCCAGCCTTGTTCTTTGGGAGTGTTTTATTACATTAGCTTTACATTTTATGCATGCCGGCAGTACATGCAAACACACCCAAGCAGTTTTCACTTGGACCAGCACACAGCATGGAAAGTTTCAGTCAAGTTTGTTTTGTTTGCTTACAAGTTGATCAAAGCCCTGATGGTGAGAAGTGGAGGGCAAACAAGAGTTCACACTCTGAAATTGTGGTTAAGAGTCCCAAAGTCAAACACAGCCTTTGAAAGGTGAAAATTCAAGTGGCCTTTAGATGGCATCAGACTTTCACATTTGCTGCCTTCGTTCCCTGCTGTTGGAAAGCCATTAACAAAGAGCTTTCAAAGAAAGTATTTTGGTGGAGATTTTGTGGGCTTTATTCCAGTTCCAGTGCAGCGAGATGAAAGCAGACATCTGGCTGTCGGACTCATTTTCTTTATGGATTCATTTCAAAATCCAGTAATGGAGCGGGCTTTGTCCGGGAGGCAAGACTCCTCCGCTCCCCTCGATCCTCTTGCGCTTTTGCAACTAGCTAAGAATTTTTTTTTTTTTTTTTGCACTTGTAAACTCACTCCAGTGAACAGAAGAATATCCTTATGTTCAGTATTTTCTCTCTGGCAACCTCACCCACAGGCCAGAGGGCTCTCAGCATTTCTGGGTGGTCGGGGCAGAAGTGACAGAAGTCCCTGGTGGAAGGTGTGCGGGAGGGGACAGGGCTGAGAAGCCGCAGAGCTTCAGATGTCTTGGGGTCAGGGCAGAGCCTTGCTGATCTCCCCCTCGGGTGAGCCATGGGTGTGTGAATGGAGAACCAGAAGTCATGGCAGCTGTGTCTCTAGGAAGGTCTACAGTGAAGAAAGATATTTAAAAGTATTAGAAAAACCTGCTGCTTTGGAAGTTCAAATGTGCCAGTTTGGAGGGTTGTACTAAATTTTCATAACTCTTTAAAAGGGAACGGTGTGCTTTGCCGCTGCCAACGCCTTTGTGTCTGCTTGCTCTTCAGCAGATAAATTCTGCCAAAGGCACGCTTGGCATCTTGGTCTCCATCTCAGGCTCTGAACTGTTGGAGGCTGAGGGCAAGGTCTCGGAAAGCATTGCTGCATGCTCACCCTGTTTTTATGCTTTTCTCCAAGTGTCTTCCCTTCATCTTTGTGGGAAACAGGATATTGGGCAAGTTGGACCTTTGTTCTGATTTGCTACAGTTGTTTTTCTATATTAGTCAAACTTGAGAAGGAAAAGGCTTAGCTGTTTGTGCTGTTAACTTGCGCATGGAAAATCAGAGAAAGGGGAGGAGGATGGAGATACGTTACTATATTTTTTTAAATATATAGATATAATAATATATCTATATTATTATCTCTCTCATATATGGTGATCAAAGGGACAGATGTTCTGAATTGTCTCCAAGAGAGAAAAAGACATGTTTGACTTCAAAAAAGTGGAAGGTGGTGTCCGTGTGTTTCTTACTTGGGATGTGCCTGTAAATGAAGCACATAAAGGAAAAATGATGGCTGGAAGCATTTGCAGCATGTGTTGAGCAGAACTTCCTTTTCAGTCTGTCTTGCCTGACTTTTCTAGTTTCTCCTTCCTATCCCTGGTCAGCGTTTGCCCTGGATCAAACTAAGAGAAAATCAAAGGCTTGACCTCACGAGACAGATGCAGGTGTTCTCCCCTCTAGGATCTTATGCTTAGGTGTGATATTAGTGTATCTGTATCATGCAGATCCTCGGCTTTAAGCTTTAAATCAAGCTGTGCCATGCCACAGACCTAGTGCTGCGGGCTGAACAGGGAACATACATGGTGTTATCCTGGCAGAGTCCCAGGTTGCATTTCACACAGGGTCTGACCGTGCAACAGGGTAAGTGCACAGGGTCACTGTCACAGCCTGTGAAGACGTGTGACCCAGAGGTGGTGCATGCTCGCTGGCACCAGCGGGCGCAGGCACCACGGAGGTAAAGGCGCCGTTCACCCCTGCGTGTGGCTATCCTCCTAGCTCTCCTGCCGAAGCTCTGGCCAGCGTAGGGGAGCATTGCTCCAGGGGTCCAACTCAGGTGAGCAGAAGCCGTGCCTCTCTTGGCATTGCATCTGTTTGGCCACCCCGGAGGACGGCCGAGCCCCCCGTGTGCCCAAAGGGGCCTCAGCAGCCACTGCTGAGCTCTGTCTGAAGCCAACGCCACTCCTCGCCATGCATGTCCCTTTGCTGTCAGCAGCGCCTGGCTATTGGTTTGGTTTAAGGTTAGTTATATTAAGTGAAGAGGGAGAGAATAAAGTTTGGCCGCCAGCAAACATGGGGCTGAGGTTCGCTGCCTGCCCTGCTGCCTGCCCTGCTCCGCCAGCTGTGCTGGGTTGCCTGGACTCCAGGAGACATGTGTCAGCTCTGATGGCATTCCCAGGGTTCAGAGCAATGGAAACGGGCCAAATCCTGCTGCCCAGGCCAGCAGGGCACCCACCTGGCTGCAGGGCCTTCCCAGTGCTGATGCTGCGGGGCAGCTCTCCGCTGTTTGATTTCCTCCCCCCGCCCCCCCCCGTCTTCACCAACCGAAGAAGTTAAGTGAAAAACGCCTTTTCCTTTATAGTTGTATGAGAACGGCTGCATATCCACAATGCCAAAGGGATGAAAAATCAATTAGGGGCTGAATTGGCTGCTGGCATGTACACAAAAGCTTCCCACCGCAGTTGTGCGGGGCCGGCAGCGCGGTGCTTCCCCCACAAGTGTGTCTTCAGACTGACTCCACTTCATTTTTTCATCATTAAGATGCTGCCGAAGTTTCTGAGGAAAGCGTTGCAGTCAAGGGCTGATGCTCAGGGCCGGATCCTGAACTGCCAGCCCACCGGAGCTGGGGTGTTTACCGCGGAGCCGAGAGCTGGGCTGAGCTCAGGCTTCACTGGGCAGTGAAGCTCTTTCTTTGGTCTCATTTTTTAGGAGCTCCAACGTACTCTTGCATTTAAATTTTGCCGTGGAAATGGCCATGGTCTGCGCTGAGCGACGTTTTGCTGAACTCCCAGGGGAGCTTTTGTTCTGGAGGGCTTTGGGAGCGGGGAAAGCGGATGTGGCAGCTTCAGCTGTGCGTGCCGGGGTGAGCGCCTCGCCTGGAAATACTTGCTGTAGCTGGCGCACGGCTGCCATCTCCGTGTGGGGAAAGGGACGTCCCCTCCCGGCTTTGTGTCCTTGTCTCCCAACATTTGGAGAGAGTGTTTCGTGTCATCCCAGGTGGGATGTCAGAGGGATGTGGAGAGCAACTGATTTAAGAGGTTTCATCCCAGCTGTGCCAGAGCTGCCCGACCCCTCACCTCCCCCAGCCAGAGGAGTCAGGGGCTGCTGAAAGCCCTTCCCAGGGCTCCCCGTCTCTCCAGGAGGAGATATCCAGTATCCACCAGTGCCAAAGGATCCTGCACCTTTCTGTCTTGCCTACTGCAGTGTCATAATTTCCAGGCACCTTTTGTTTTGCATTTGCAGCGATAGCTTGGTACAGCTGCGTGTCTCTGGACGCTGCTGAAGCTTTTGCAAACTTTTAATTTGCAAATGTTATTTGCAAAAGCAAAACGTGCTCCAGGTTATCAGGACGACGAGTAGTTAAACTCTGTAAGGAATAACTGAAATGCTCCTGGGTGGCTGTGTTGTCCCCAGCACAGCTCTGAGTGGGAGCCTTCTGCTCACCGGCAGACGCTGCCGGCTGGTGCTGGTTGTGACCTTCGGCACATCAGCTGCTGGCTGATCTCTGACCTCCTCGTCAGGCACGGCGCTCATCCCCCTCCTCCCAAAGGTATGGAATGTTCAAACGTTGCTTAAAATGAGGTGCTTGAATTAACGGCCTGATTTTAGTCAAAGGGCTGAGCACCCTTGCCCATGCCAGGAGAGCCACAGAAGAGCAAGTTGCTTGTTCAGCCCTCGGCTTGATCAAAAGCCAAATAACCCCTGAGCTGCAGAGGGAAAAGCAGCCCCCAAAACTCAGCAGCAAAACCGGCTGTTGCACTTGAGGACCTTGCGGGGATCAAGTTTCCCGGTGAACATGCCCATGGCCAAGCCCTTTCCCTCTCCTCCGTGACCCGATGGGGATGGGGAAGGGGAGCTTGCTGCAGATGGCTGGTTTTCTGTCTCCAGGGTGTTGAAAGCAGCTAATTGACCATTAATGAACGTGCCTTCGTGTTAAGGGTCTCTGAGTGTTAATGGCAGTGCAGGGACCTGCCCCCTGTGTCTCACAAGCTGGTGCTTGGCGTGATGGCACTAAGGCTTGGGGACGCTTTGAGCCCCCGTGCCGACGGCCACGCGGTGCCATAAAGCAGCTGGGACATCGCCTCCTTCCTTTTCCCTCTGTCATGACAGCTGTACAACAGAGGTTCTGCAGACTTTCAAAACTTCATTAAACTCAGCCCCAAGCTGTGCCTGTGAATGTAGCTTGCTTTTACAATGCTTTTTATAAAGAAATCTAGCAGCTCTAACCTGAGGCAGTGGGATGGACTTGCTGCTGCGCTGTAGCCTGCGTGTTGGAGGCCATCACTGTGCCCCTCCACGTGCTGAGGTGCCGTCTGCCTGCAGGCTCCTTGGGCGTGAATGTCCACCCTGCTCCCTTGGACACCAAGGTCCAAATATCACACTTGAGTAAAGAGAAATTGCAGCCAGTGCCTTGAGAAAACTGGAAAATAAATACATTTAATATGTGCAGCTGGACATGCCTCAGCCACATGAGCAATTGCATGGTATCTCCCCCTCAGCAAGACCAGGTGCAAGGACTAATTCTTGCCTTTCCCACACTAGAAACCTCCAGCCTGAAGCCCAGATGGGTCATGAAATGGAGGACATTTACCTTGCCGCTCCTTGTGTGCCACCTGCCAGGTGTTTGGGATGGAGAAGGGAAGGCAGTAGCGGCAGGTAAGCCTTTCTCAGGCTTGCTTATGACAGCGTCTCCAGGATCTGCAGCGCGAGCGACCCGTGCAGAGGGATCTGTGGGCCAAGCAAAAGCCCAGCAGAGCAGGGAGGATAAATGACCCTGGACTCTGCCTTATCACCTGGGTGGGGGGTGCAGATGTGTTCCCAGGCAGGTGCTGTGCTGGGGCCTCAGAGAAGCTCCAAAGGACCAAAGCCTCATCATTTCCTGAGTTACATCTTCACTGGATGCCAAAAATGATGTACAGAAGACGGTGTGAATATGCTGCAGCAGCTGTGTTTTATACACAATGCTTTGCCCTTGGATGTCGGACACTTCCAGCCCCAATTCTTCTTTAGATGAATGGACAGGATGGAGAAGTTGGCTGTCAAATCCACTCAGCAGAAGGGTAACGTGGGGCAATAACTCCCTTCCCCAAATATCAACTACCAGTTTCTTATTCCACTGGCTTTAAACATCCTTCCCTCTCTAGCAGGTAGTAGCAAAGTGCTGTCAATACTTACTCTTTGCACCTGGCTAGACAACTCTCTCAAACACCAATACCTATAATTACATATATTATGTATATTTGTATATACGTATAACACATGCTAATTATATCTGCCTACAGAGGCATTAAATCATTTACCCTGCCTGGCTTCAGTTCTGTTTTAAAGTTGGTAAGAGTCAACATTCAACCAGCATTAGCAATATGCTGTATAAATAATTAGAGTTTATTTAGATTTATTCAACAGTGTTTACATCTAATAAGTAATCGCATCCATTTAAGCATTGATCCTGTGGCTGGCATGTCACCTAAATGCGATCATTCGCCTTCGGCTGGAGCAGCTGGTCCTTCCTGGATTTATTTCATGGGACCAACTTCACAAATGACCTGGAAGAGGCACGTTGGGCAGCCTTTGCTCTGCCGTGGTCTGTGTAATGGGAGAATATTTGGGTATTGGAGTGATTTTTCTTATAACCAGATGTTTTGGGCTGACTCACTCCATTTGGTTTGATTTCTGCCTCTCCAGTTGCTTTATGGTACTAGAGATGCCCCGAATGCCTTCTCGGGACGAGGCTGAAGGCGCTGTGTCAGTGTTAGCTGGACCGTCCTGCCAGCGCCCACCCATCTGGCGAGGATGCCCACGGTGCCAGCCACTCGCTGGGGGCTGCTGAGCCTTTGACGAACGCTTCAGGAAATAACAGTGTCCCATCCCCTCATTTAAAATGAGATTTGTGTCAACAGAGGGGACAAGGGGAAATATTCTTGATGATTTTCTTATGTTGGGCATTTTAGGCTCAAAAGCAAGGTACGCATGCGAAAGCCTTCGCTTTTCCTTTCAGCCTCTTCCTCTGATTTAGTTTAATTTAACCCGCGTGGGCGCTGGCGTGAACGCCACGGCGTGCACACCATCGCGTGCCGCACAGGGTAGTAAGAGGCATCAGGTTTGGCTGGAAAAATCAGTGTGTTTTACACAGGGGATCAGCACCTCTAGCTATGTGAAAATAATCTCGTCCAAACCTCCGACCCGCAGAGGGTCCGTGCGAGCAGGTCAAAAGCTGCCCTGGAGGGGTCTGGGCTCCCAGACGGCACCTCTAGCCCCCCTGAACCCACATCAACATGGCATGGCTCGCTGAGACTCGTCGTGCACCACCGGTGCCTTTTTGGGGTAGATTTTGGTGAGTCAGACACATTGCATTACCCCCCTGTGCGATCAGGATTCGGCCTTTAATCCCGGTGCACCCCGGGTGCTGCCCCCCAGAGCGGGGGTGTGCTGCTGCCCAAAGCAGGGTGACCCCAGAATGCAGTCCCTGCTCTCATTTAGATCTAATCAAGGCTGTCAATACCACTGATTTACTGGACACTCAGAAAAACCATTTACTCAGAGAAATCGATACTACGAAAAAGAACCAAAGTGGCGTCTGGGTGAATGGCAACGCGGTGCTGCGCTCCCCCAGCATCCGTACAAATGCCGCCTGCACCGCACGCAAAGCGGCACTGGCCCCTGACACCAAGCGGAGGGTGTTCAAGGAACGCACGACACGTACGCAACGCAAAGGTGCGCCCAGTCTGCGGAGGACAGCGTCATCTCCACGGTCAATAGATCAGGTGCTCTTTGCAGTGGCGAGATCGTGAAACGCCGTTACGTCTTAACACGAACTTGTGATCTTGAGCATCTTTAGTGCTTTGATTTCTGTTCCTAATGGAATGAGGGGATGCTGTGCGAGGCAGCTCCGCGCCCTCCTCCCGCTCGGCTGGGCAGGGAGCTGATGCTCCTCTCCGGGAGCCTCTCTGTGCCCAAGTAGGTGCTTGAAGGAGAGGCTGCAAATTATCGCTGCGGGACAACCCTGGCTCCGGCAGTCTTTGAGAGAGGAAAAGTGGTTCTTACCATAATTAAATAACTTTGAACAGAAGTCTGAGATCTGCAATAGAGCTGTCAGGGATGGCTGAGCCTTGTACACCATGGGATTGCTGCCTGGGCACTGCATGAGTGTGGTGCAGTCCTGGATGCCCCGGGCTGCAGCGGGACGGCCAGAGAAGCATTAGAACAGGAGCTGCTGTGCCCAGGTCCCATCACCGTTTGTCTCTTGGCTGATGCGGACTCCAAAGCCAAAGCTTAGCCGCTGCAGGAGGAGCACTGGATGTGCTGCCCTCCTTTCCAAGCTGCACCGGGGCACGGGCAGGCGGAGGCAGCCAGAACTAACCCATTTTTAGACGGGTTTTAAAAGGGCAAATTCTTCAGATCTGTGGGTCACCCAGAAGATTTTCCCCTGCCAGACGAACCTCAAAGGCTGCTCTGCCTGCCCTAATGCCCAAGTTTCTGTAGCCCACAAATGGCTTAATATCTGGAAAATTTAGATTAAGTGGGGCATATTCCCATACGGAGAAAGAAGGTCTGGTATGTGCAGAGCGTTCCCGCATGTCAGCCTGCGCCCAGCATATGGATTAAATAGCTTTTGCTGTGTGAAGCCAGCCGGGCTCTTCAAGGAACGCACACACGTATGTGCCATTTTTGACAGCTGCCTCTAATTTGATAGATGTGATTACGCATTGATTTTAGGATTAGACGTTGTAACTCCCCCAGTTCTAAAGGAATGACAGCACCTCTCAGCTCCCGTGTTAACCGACATGCTGCCAGGGCTGTAGCCAGGGGCTGGGGTGGCTGCTCCCGTGCTCCAGCTCCAGCAGCCGGGATGGATGCTCCTCCCCGCCAGCCGGCTGCCGAGCCGGAGAGCTGGGATCCAGAGCCGGGGTACGGCGATGCCCGGTGCTGTGCTTGCCGGGTGGCAGGGATAACGTCAAGTTCCTGACAGCTCCTTTCATCCCATCGCGCTTCCGTTGGTGTGGTGTCTGTCCTCTGTCTCTGCAAGTTACCTTGCCGGTCCCATTAACACTGCAGGCAGCTACAATCATCAGAGAGAGCATTTAATGCAGATAGGAAAAATGGGAGTGTGGGGTTTTGGGGGTGTATCCAGGTATATGCATATATGTATTTGTTCTCAGCAAAAACATCTTTGTCGTTTCCATTTTTCATTTCATCTTTTCCAGGATTGCTGTCTTCCTCAGCCGTCCCTACTGGGGAAAAAAAATGTGCAAATGTCATTTAAAAAAAAAAAAAGAACATTTTTAAAACAAGAAGAGTCTGCAGAAGAATTTCCCTGTTACAAAGATTTAATTTTTCTATGTGTATAAAATTGCCCTGGGCAGCAGGGAGCTGCAGTCACAAACTTTCTTTGCTTGGGCCTCGCTCCGCAGGGCTCTCACCCATGCGCTCGGCTTTACCACGTGGCCTTGAACGCCTGGTGAACTGATTTGCCGGGTTTCAGCCGTGCCCCTCTTGTCCCTAAAGCCCAGTCCGCCACCCTTCGGGGAGCACTTAAACCCTTGACCAGGTCCGACCCCGGTGCCGCCAGCCCATATCCCCAGGGGTCCGGGGCAGAGGGCTCAGGTTCGGCGCCTGCTTTGGCTTCTGTCCGAGGGCTGAGCAGCAGTGAGGGGGATGGGGAGGGACAACCCCAGCTTAAATAGTTGGGGAGGGTGCTTTTCCAAAAATGTTTTGATTGAAAAAGATATTGATGTTCCTTCTGACTAGGCAGGGCTGAGGTGATCATCAAATTCATTCATCAGGGCTTGATGGGGTGCTCTTTAATTTACCATCCACCATGGCTTAAACTTTGCACAGGAGAGCATGCTGTGACCCGGGGTGGCTGGCCACGTCTCCTGGGCTTGTTTTAAAATATTGCAGAGGACGGGTGGAGACGAGAAGGGCCCCTTGGCCGGGAGTGTCGCAAACAAGAGCTGAACCTCTGCCCTCTCCTGCCTCCGCTCCTGCGCTTGGGAAACACGCCGGGTGCGACGTGCCGCTGGCCGTGGCTTACCCGTACGCTCCCTCTATACAAGAGAGAAATCACTAGAAATGAGGACGTGCAGTAAGTTACAAACGGCTCCTGGACAGCCGATGAGCGGGAGCGAGGCTGGCTGCGCGTCGCCTGCTCTGAAACGTGCTCAGGGCTGCTGCTGCATGGGAACGGGGGGACCGACCCCCAAACTGCCCGCCAGTGCGTGCTCCCTTCCACCCAGGGAGGAAACGTGCACTGTGGGTGCTGTGTGGCTCTTGACCATTACCAACGCAGAGCTTTTGGCACGGTGGAGCTTTGGAAGAAGCCGGCAAGCACCCCGTGCCCGCCTGCCAAGGGCACGGCTCTGGACAGGCAGCGGAGCCTCATCCTGGAGACCCCCCGGACCCCGCGGGCTGAGCACTCAGCCGGGGCTCCCCAGCAAGCCTGTCCCACCGTGCCAGCGGCAGATGGACCCAGACTCCTTTTCCATTTCTGGGTGGGATAAAAACCGCCCACCCCATTGTTCGCAGCCATCCTCTAGAAGTTTATAAATAAACCCCGTTTCCCTGCTGGCTTTGTGCTTTTCCATATTGACGCACCCTTGATTTCCTCCTGCTCCAGAGAGCTTCAAACAAACGGCCCCTTTTTTTGGTTGTTGTGTGTTTGCTTCCTCCCAGCTTGTGTCCAAACAGGCGTCGGTGGCGTCCCCTGCGCCCGGGCGCACCCCGGGTGCCAGGTACCAGGTGCCAGGATGCCGGGCGCCAGGACGGGGCTATCTGACAATTTTCCATAAATTACCCTGCGTTGTAGGTGTGGGCGTTAATGTGCAACTTGGTGACGAAGCAGCCGGTTTCATCGCGTGCGCATGGTGTGTTAGCGACAGGAGGAGGATGCTGAGCGGTCCGGGGATGGGGTGCGGGAGCCCGGTGACCCACGGGAGTCACTGCTGCACAGGCGGGATCATGCGCCCACCGTCCTAAAAATATTCGGGGTGTCCAAAACCAGGTGATTGCCCAATTAATTTTAATGGTGGTCTTTCATTTCTCAGCATTTGAAAGCTCACTGCATGCTGGAAATTTGCAGTCCTTTAAAAGCTACTCTGACTGACAGCATAGTTTCTGTAAATATTTAAGGGACACAAAATCCACCCATGATCTGTGTAACTGCCCTTCTCTTTGTATCAATATTGGGGATTGCCCGTTTCTATCTTTTTTTATAGTACATGGCTGTATTAGACATAGTCATAAACACAGGTCTGTGCCCGGGACCGCTACAAGGAAGGGTGTATTTTGCTTTTTCACTGCCTGCATTGCAAAGGCAGACTAATTTTTAACTCTCTCCTTCTCATTTATTTATAGCATCTGGGTGAAATCTCTCTCCCCCAGCTGAAGCCTGGGGTGCAGGGGGAGCCGGGGAGGGCAGAGATGCTCTGAGCATCACGGTGCTGCAGAGCCGGGGTGAGAAGTTGTGGCTGCGGGATGAAGCTTTCTCTTTTTTGTTCCTTTTTTACCTGCTTCTGCTGAAGCCAAGGTCCCAAAATCCACCAAGGGCCCACGTCAGTGTTATGGCTCCTAAGTTAAAGACCTGTTGGGCTTTTAATCTCCAGCTGGGCAATTCCCAAATGAGAGCAAAGTTGCCGTCTTCCATATATGTGGCTCACACCACTAAGGTTAAAAAATAGGACAGAGAAATCTTACAATATCTTTACACCTGAAATCCAGGAAAAAGAAAAGAAAGCCCAAGAAAAGGGATGCACTGAGCTGTAACAACACGTGGCCAGCCCCTGAGCTGGCACACGGTGGCCCAGCCCTGGTGACATTGGGGGCACTTACGGCTTCACCCCAGCTCGCCGCAGCGCGAGCGGGTGTCTCCTGTTATTTGACATTTTCCTTCCTCCTCCCGAAGGTGGAGACGTCCGTCGCTTCGCATCCCGCCCATGTCTGGAGCCACCAGCTCCGAAGGGGAGCAGAATCAGACGGCGAAGTTTCTCCGCTCCGCTGCCTTTGTGTGCAAACCGGGTTTATCTGTATTGTTTGACCAGCGCTGGCAAATTACACCCTGCCTAATGCGTCGTTAGGGAGAGGCAATTAAATACCAACCCAACGAGTATTGCGGCCAACGTGACTGGAGAGAAACAGCTGCAATCTGCATGGCAGCTGGGAGAGTCGGGTGGAAAATATTAACCTTTTTATTTATGTCTTTGCTCTAACCTCTGCCGTGTCTGGCTGCCCGGCTGGGTGAAACCCGCACAGGGGAGGGTTTGACAGGGAAGACGCCTGGATCCAGTGAGTTTTCACTGGTTTGGCTTCACCCCAACCAGCCAGCGATGCCCATCCTGTGTGGTGCTGGGTCGGCTCACCGGCGGCCATGGGACCCTGCTTTCGCCCTGCAGCCCCCACCTCTGCCTTTCTCCGGCTGCTTCCCTGCGGGCTGCTCCTGCTGGCAGCGGCACCAGGCGGCCACGTCCCGTACGCCCCCATATGATTTAGTGCTCCAGCTCGGTTACCCATCAAATCAACCCTGGTTTTCTATGGCATCTTCCTCAGCACCCGTGTGCCCCGGCTCCTGGCACTGAGCTTGCGCCGGTGCCGTCCCACCGCCAGCCTCCCACGCCGTCCCCAGGCAGGATTTGCTGTCCCCATCCCACTTCATCCGCCACGACCCGCAGCACGTTCACGTCTCCCTCCCTCAGCCTCCAACACTGAATCACCCCAAGCATTCTGAATACAACGAATCCTGTCGCTAATCCCAGGCACCCCAATAAACCCCTTTTTCTCCATTCCCTGGAGGCTGTGAGTGCTCTGAAGGATGGGACCATCTCGCTGTGGGCTGGAGTGTTTTCTCAGTGTCAGACAAATAAATGCGGGTAGGTTTGAAGCACGATCTCTGAGGTTGCCTTCCTGCAGGTGCCGAGAGCATTTCTGGGTGGATTTAGAGGGGTACCTTTGCAAACAGCATCTTTAAGCATTGCCAAAGTGATGCTCATGGCAGAGCGGTCTGGCAGCTGGAGCAGGTGATGGGAAAATTGGTGTCAGAGCCTCAGCGCAGCCACGGATTTAAACTGGCTGGCGTGGACCGAGTCATCCACCACCAAGTTCAGCAGTCTGAAAAATAGAGCAGATAATTTGTATTCCTCTCTGTTGCTGGCTTTCTGAGAGTCAACACCCGCAGGTTTGTAGAGTGTTTTGCGAGCTCTGAAGGAAGGGTGGCCGTAGGAGTGCCCGGGAAGGGAAATACCCAACGCAGGGCCATGAGTCAGTAACTCGGAGCAAACGTTCCTGCTGAGGGTGCTGCCCGGCCGGCCCTGCCAGGGGCCCACAGCCACTCACTCCTGTCCTGCACGTCGGGCTGGGGGCAGCCGGGGCACGGCAAGGCATTCTGTTTGGTTTGACTCTGCAAGCAGTTTGCTCTTTGGGGGATCCTGCAGTGTCTGGGGTTCTGGGGGAAACACCAGCCAGAGGCCTGGAGAGGACGGGGAAAGGGTTAAAAGTGCAATGAACAGGTCACACTGATTTTTTTCCTTTACAACCAGTGGCTTTTCTAGGCCAAGCGATGCAACAGCTCAAGTTAGTGGAACTGAAGCAGGTGGGGATTAGTAAATGAGATGCAAAGCGGGTAACGTGGTGGCCACGGGGAGCGGAGGGGCTGGGGACACCATGTCCCCCCACTCGGTGGAGCTGGGACCCGCACAAAAGGGGAGTCGGGACTGGGAGCAGCGGGTTTTGCTGCGATATGGTGGGTGTTAGACGTGGGGATCTCAGTCGACTGGAAAGAAATCAGAAGCCATCCGCGTGGCATGGCTGTGGGCAGCAGCCGGGAGCTGAGATGCCGTGATCTGCCAGCAGTGCAGGTGCAATGGTCAGCTGTGTCTGGGGCGAAGGTGGGGATGCCGGGTGGGATCAACCTGGTGGATGCACGACCCTTCTCCTTAGTCACAGCGGGAGTGGGAAGCCCCAGGGAAATACTGGGGAGAGAGAATAGCTTTTAAACCATAGATAACATTGGCACACAAACAAATGGGTATTAACTGGTGGGGGCTGCCAGGAGGCTGGGAAATTTGTGGCAGGGATTACATGACGTGGCTGCTCAGAATAGCAGGAGTTGGACTAAATGACCCAGCAGATCCCCTCTGGTTTCGCCCTCCCTTTACAACACCAGGTGCTCTGAGTAGCAGCAGGGACGGTCTGTTTGTATTTTAATATTATGTCAAGCAAATAAAGATGATCAAAACTGCATCCAAATGCTGCTGTGCTGCTTCTGTTGGTGGGATGTGCCAGGAAACCCCCCTGCATCAGCTCCTGGGGTCAAACCCTGCCTGCCAGTGCCCCGCAGAGGCGCAGCGAGCCGTGCCGCAGGCCACGGAGGTGTTGGAAGGAGATGCTGGTGAGAAATGAAGGAAATCATTAGGCAACCGCAATTACACTGCAAGGCTCACGAGTTGTCTCTCGATGCATCGCTCCCACACTAAGCCAGCAGAGCCGGTGGCTGGTGGCACCGGCTGCTCCCCAGGTTCCTCCCGAAGCGGAGCTCCTCCCAAAAGCGCTGTCACCTCTGAGCCACACGCTCCCTTCCCCAGCTGGTCTCCGTCATTGCTGGCACCACGGCTGGGGGCTGCTTTCCCCTGCCCACTGTGGCCTGGCAGCAGGGCCAAGAGCAGCGTCCTTGTGTGCCCCCAGCCCCCAAAACCACCCCAGCAGCCTGTGCCCATCAGGCTCCCGCAGTTTTTCCCTGGGCACTGACCCCTTCTCCTGGCTGCAGGTGAGCAGTAACACCAGGTCTGGGCATGACCCCTTTAGCACGTGACATTTTTTCTAAAATTTAATTAATTTTCAAAATTAAACCTTTATCCATCCTTTTATTCAGAATAACTGGGGAGCCTCTTTGAAGGGCAGCAGGTAATTTTTTGCTATTATTTTGCTGCTACCATTACTGGAGCCAAGTATCAGCTGTGCCCTGATGGATTTCCCCACCTTAACACCAGCATCAGCTATTACAAAGCCCAATGTAGCCACGAAATCCGAGGGCACTAACTTGTCTGTGCATATGCCGGGATCTCCTCTTTGTACAGACTGTGCGATGAGTCCAAGCTCTGAAAGCTTTGGCAAAGCAGAAGTAAGGTATTGCTGAAGGGACGGCCCTGGGGAGGGCGAAGTCGATCCCCTGTCCCTCCGAACCCCTGTGCATCATTTCCACGTGCTCCATCATCTTGTGGGAGAATAGCTGGAAACCTCCCAGGACGTTTCTCCTCGTAAAGCCGCTGCCCTTCTCTTCCTCAGGCTTTATTTTCTGCAGCCAGATCGCCGAGACACGAGACCCGGGTGGGTGAAAAGGAAAAATGAGGCACCTGAGCAGCTAAAATTTGTGCACGGTCCCAGGGATGCATGACTTCATAGATGTCAGCGCCTCGGGAAGCCCCTCCTGAGCTAATGCATCAAAACACAGTGGGATCGGGAGGTTGTTTTCTATGGAATCAGTTAGAAGGCCAGCTGGGGGAAGGGACGCAAGGTATTCAAAAGCGAGCAGAAGCTCAAAGTACCACCCGCTGGGAGGTGTGGGTCCCTCTTTCCATGCTCTTCCCCCAGTGCATCCTGCAGGGCTTGTCCTACCGGCCCCTCGGCCCCGGCCCAGAAAGCACAAACCTCAGCGATGTGTTGGATGTCACAGATACCGAGTTTAACATAAAAACCCAAAGCCAGAGCATGCAAAATTGCACACTGCGAATATTACAAGTTCTTCCTGCCTGGAGCGATGTCAAACGACCTTCTCTTTATCCACAAGCCTAGACTCGAGGATCAATCGGTGTATTCCTAGGAGTGGTGTAAAGTTTTCAGTTCAGCAGCCGGAGAACTAGATCCTCCACTTGGCCCATTTCACCAGGGACACGCTCTCGGGCCTTTCTCCTCGTCCATCCTCCCACCTGCCTCGGCAGATCCCATCCACCCCTTATGGAGCCACCCAGACCCGCCAGGAATATTCAGCAGTGAGTCCACCCACCAAGAGATGTGCTTTTTTCTGCTGGCACAACACAGTTTTAGACCATATGTGTGCTTTCCCTTAAGGGTGGGCAAGAAAAAATTCTTTATTATTTTTATATCAGTACTGCGTAGCAACTGCTGTGAAAGGCCACGCACAAACAGCGAAGAACTGGTAAAAGCCAAGAAGAGCTTGTGCCAGCTCACAGCCTCCGAGACAGAAAACTTGCAACTGCAAAGATGGAGAGCGAGGAGGGCAATTAGGAGGCTGGTGGGGGGAAATAAAAAAATGCGTATTGTGAAAGGAGAGCTCATAGCTCCGGTTTGCTTAATGAATGCTGGAGGAGATCGGGAGGCACCACACAGGTAGCTTGTAAGGAGGGATTTCAAAGGAAATGAAGTAGAAGCTTTAGAGGTACTAGAAGGATGAAACTGTAAATAATAGCAGCATAAAAGGATCTGAGAGAAGCAGTATGGCTGGGCAAGACAGGAGCAGGCAAGAGGGGACATCCACACCATCTCTAGCTTAGTTATTTCTAGCACACACAAAAAAAAGAGCATCAAACGATGGATCGCAAAAGCGATGCACCCTGCCCGCTGCAGCGTCGGGCAGCATGAGATCCACCCAGCGAACCCACGGTGCTTCCCCGAGTCCTGGCAAAGAGCCCTCAGGATCGCTCACGGGCCTAAGGAGCAACCCCATGCGTAAGGGCTGCTGGAGCAGGCACCTGAAACGCTGACAGGCGTCATCCTCCTGGGGCACCTCTAGGCCATTCTGATCTCGTTTAAATTTAGGGAGCAACTGGGGAAGTGAAAGCTCACTGTAACGATGGCTTCGTAACAGAGGGCTGGATGCATCCCCCCACTCCGGGTCTGGCCAGGTGAGACTCAGGCTCTGGCAGCATCTCTAAGGAGAGACACAACCCTTGGCTGCAAACATCTGCCTGCCTCCCAGAAGGACGCGTGGCCCTGCTGCAGATCCCGGTCCCATCTCACGCCTCGGGACCGGGGACAGCAGGCGGCAATAGCGGGGGGCAGCCGAGGGTCTGGCAGGAGAGCCTGTAGCCAGTGCTGGGGAGAGTTGGGTTTATTAATTACTGACTAGTGAAGGATGCTCAGGAGCAGAAATATTCACAGGCCATTAAAACATTGCCTGCAAAACTTCCTGGCTGACTCCTTGCAAAATCCGTGGGTTGAACTGGAAACTTTCATCTAGAAGTTTGAAACAAATCAGATGAATATCATAGAGGAAATTAAAATAGCGACATTCCTCCTCTTCCGCCTTTCCTCTTCAGAATGAGGATAGGTGTTTGATGGCCCGTGAGGTTTATCTGTGCTTTGAAAAAGTGAAAAAAATAGTCTGATTGGAACATGAAGAAATACATCTTTAAACCTCGTCTCAAGTTTTTTTTTCTTGCCATGAGCCTTTTCCCTTTTTTCTTTGAACAAGGGAAATATTTGATCAGTAACGCTGGATTCTTCCCCATAAATAACCCACTGATGGAATGAGTGTCAGCAGGAAAGAGGGAGCGCTGGGAAGTGTCCGAGAGCTGGCTGGGTCCCCAACATCTGGAGAAATGCTGGTGCTTTGACGGACCATTGCACCGGCACCCGGGGGCTCGGGAGCTGTTTTATGGATGTGCTGTGGGCACACAGGGGACAGAGGCTGGCGGGGAAGCCCACGGCTGGTACCCACTTCTTCCCTGGCCTCCTAAAGCCCAAACCTGTTGGCAGCCAGACCCCAAGGCTGGTTTCAGCTACCCTATAGAGACCACGCTTTGGACCTGTGATGATGGAGGAGACTTTCAGCGGTGGCCTTAGCAGAATCGTGAATTGTCTCCAACAAAGATGGGAAACCGGAAAGACGATATACAAGATTTCACTGGCCTCTGAGCATCGCTCTGTGCTGGCAGATTTCTGTACCCCGATTAAATCGTGCCTGGGCACCTGGGTGAGGAGCCGGGGACCACCTGTGCTCGCCGTCAGGCTGGGGCTACTTGGCTGACCACAAATAGCAATGCCAGTAACACATCTCCTGGGATGGAGCTTATCTGCAAAGCGAGCCCCTGTGGCCTGGCACAACGTGCTGAGTGCCAAGTCCAGGGGCTGATTTTTTTGCAAACCAGGTGGCAAATGAAACAAAATGAGCGCCTGGATATTTGGAAGTGAAAAGGCTGGTATCAGAGCGGGAAAAGACATGCTGAAAAACAAAACACTCTTCCTCGTAGCCATGCTTCTCAGGAGGGACGGAGGCTTTCTGCTTCCCTGCTGCAACCCACAGCGTGTCCTAGTGAAGGTGGTGGTGCGGGAAGATCCTGACCCACACACAGCAGTTGCTGGGGCACTGCTGGGCATCCACATGGGCACCCAAAGGGGCTGCAAGTGCTAACGGTGCCCATTGTGGTAGCCATTCTGGTAGCAGCAGCAGCAGCAGCAGCAGCAGCAGCAGCAGCAGCTTCTTGGCTTGGGCCTGAGCTCATAAACTTCCCAGGTCTAACAGTAAAGTTGACCCTTTAGGAGTCACCCAGGATCCGTCAGAGATCTGCTCCCCCTCCAGGGTACAACGGCTCCAGACCAGCTCTAGGCCATCACCACAACAACTGGGCCCATTAAAAAAAAAAAAAAAAAAAAGATGTGATAGCCCTCCAAACAATTTTTTAATATATTGATACCACTCTTGTGCAGTGAGAAATGCCTGCCCTTGGCAGATGGGCAGCGCAATTATCACTTGGAAAACAGGTTCGTCCTTCAAAAAGGGCAGCAGCAGACCTCTAAAGGCAGGTGAAATTTTACAAAAGGATTACAATGGGATTAGCTGGAAAGGAGAGAGAGCAGGTGCCTCCAGGAGCCTTTGCAGACTGAAATCCAGAGTTGTCCTGGCCCCAACCCTTTCAAACCCTCTCCAAACCCTGCCAGGTCTGCCCCGGGGGTGATTTACACCGGTGCTGCCACTGGAACAAACTGAACAGACTAACATCTGCCACGTGGGGAAACAGCGGCTGTGAGTGCGTGATACCACCAGAACGATGTCAAAATGCACCCACCAAAGGGGGGTGTATTCGCGCTCAGAGCGGTGGCTGTGTTTTTCACTGTTCAGCCCAACAAGGGCACGACACACATGCACGAGATACCCGCTGCAGAGCTGAGTGGGATGCTCACTCTCTAACCTGGGGGTTTCTCGTGGCAACTCCCACCGCTGGGCAGCTTTGCACCTAAACCCACACCTTGCTGTGCTATGGAGCACTGTCAAACAAAAGCACTCTGGCAATCTTACCTCTTACCTGGCCCAATCCCAAAAGGATGGGGTGGGTGTTTTTCCCTGCTTCCAGGAGTGTGAATTTGGCAGCAGCACCACGGGCCCCTGACCTCTGCACCCACAGGCCACGCTCCCCTCACCGTGCCATGCCGTACCGAGGGCAGCACGCGGCCACAGGCTGCTGATAAAAGGTCCAGGGATCTCCCACGTGGTGAGCGATGCTTTGGCGACGTGCCCGGGCAGCGGCGGCTGTGCCGACGGCGTGGGCAGTGGGGCTGTGCCGGTGGCTCACCCTGGCTCACCCCATCTCCCGTTCTCATGGGCCCACGGAGCTGCACTCGCTCCCTCCACTTTTGTCTGAGAAGCGGCTCCACCATCGTCTTGCAGAGAAAAAATTGGCATTAAGACTTCAGGGTGAGCTCAAAGGTTAAACAAAGCAAAAGAGCAGGCAAATAAAGAGAGCACACCCTTCACTGGTTGTATTTAGAAGGCTGCCGTGGATGAGGGTGCTGGACCATGGCTACTAGATGTGCGGAGCTGGCAATACGGCAAAACCTCCTCCCTTGTTGCTCCTTCTGTGTTGCCTCTCCAATCTGTCTGTGTGCTTTCCCCTGCCTTTTTTTGCAATATCCCCAGCCCATATCCCCTAGAAACCCCATTTCTCCTGAGCCAGTTCCCTTGGAAATCCTGCCCTTGGACCATTCCCTTGCAAATGCTGGTATCTCCCTACCCCGTTCCCTAACAAATGCTGTAACCCTCCGCTGTCCCAGGAGCAGACAGGACAGGGGAGTGTTCTTGCACCTCCTGGCATCACCGACGGGCGAGCGCCTGAGCTGTGCCTTGCCCTGGGCTGTCTCTGAGTACAAACCTCATGGGACAAGGACCGTCCCATGGGAGGTGTCCAGGCGCAGCCTCCAACGCTTCTCCACCAAGGACCCAGCTGTGCATGGGCTGCCAGGATTCAGATGGGAGCTGTGATTTGGGGCTGCTACAGCAAAGCACGAGGACAGCCAGGCCAATTCAGTGTCCTGCCACTGGCAGACAAGGTTGGCCACCCAGAGAAAAAATGTTAGAAGAAACAGAGCATCAAAGGGTCCAGGGCACAGTCCCCTCCCAGACAGGAGCTCTGGGGCTGGTAGCTGGGGCTCAAAGCTGGGCCAGAGCCACCACAGTTCCCGGGGGCGTCTGGGACATCCTGCAGCCTGGCCATCCAGGGCAGAGCTGCTCGAACCCTTCCAGGGCAAGCTGTTTGGGGAGACTTATAATTCAGATCACTTTTCTCTGTGGAAGTAACTTTAAAGAAAAAACATCTCAGAATTAAGGTAGAAGGGAAGGGAATCAAAATTACAATTATTCTGGCTTCGAACCCTGGGGATGTCACACTGGGAAAAGCAGTACCCGCTACCGATGGCTGAATCAGCACCGATTCATACAAAGCATTCAAAAAATCCCAGAAGAGTTGCACAGGTGCATGAGGATAATCAAGAAATGCAGTAGGTAACAGGATGCTGCCATTAGGCACGGGATCTACAGTATGAACTCCAGATGACCATATGCATCCTCATCTTCTTCTGGGAGAGGGGCCAAGATTTTTAAATCATGTGATTTTTAAGCAATCTGTCTGACTCTGCTGCCTTTGATGTGTTTTCGGTAACGACTTCTCCTACTTTAAGCTAAGGTCATGGAAAGTCTTCTCCCTGTTGGTAAGCAGGCAGAAAGATGCCGTCAGCGCTACGCTGAGCTGGGCACCCGCTTGTGCCCGGGTTTCTGGTTAAAGTGGAGTCGTGTCCCCGGCTTGGTCTCTGTGCAATTAGAAAGCCATAGACTTTCTGCCTGATATTTTAATGGGAGTGTTTGCCGGTGCGCACTTGTAAAGCAGGAATCGTGTATTATCTCAGCTAGTTGGTGGAGTTAATAAAAGCCAAGTACATTTTGAGTCCAGTGCTTGCCTGGATGTACTTTATGGCTCAGCCTGGCTCCCACCTCCACGCCCTGCTCTGGTCAGCCCCTGCTCTTCCAGCTGAAATCCTGCTCTTGCAGACTGCCAGACATCTGCGGGTGCTGAGCATGCCCCAGCCCAGCAGCCGCGTGCTGTCCCGCTCCCCTCCTGGCACACCGGGCTCTCACCTCTGCCTTCCCCACTCTTCTCCAGGCCACATCTGAATCCAGCTGATGCTTCGTGCCCCCCACCCCGCTTCCTAATTTTCCAGGGAATTCCCATCTCCAGGCACTGCCGGCCCATCCCGTGCCATCCATCAGCCCATTTCAGGTAAGGGCACTCTGCCAAACGTGGTGACAGGACAAGTCGTGGCATCTTTGATGCGGCAGCAGCTTGGGAAGAACGAGTCGGCCACGTGGTGCTGCCAGCGTGGAGGAGCCACGGGGCCACGGGGAGAGGCTGGGCTGAGCCGCCCGGAGAGCCGGCCCTGCTCTGGCATGTGCCCTGGGAAGGGCGTGTGACCTACGAAATCCTGCAGCCATGCTTCCCAAAAATAGCCTGCCAGCCCCCAGCAGTTGGGAACCGGAGGGACTTCACTGCATGTCTGGGGCATCGTCCCCTCTCGGGTGATTCAGGTCCCCATGACACTGTGGGCTCCAGGTACCAATTAACACTTACTAACATGGCATCTTTTAAACGCCACCATGACCACTCTTCCCTCCTTACCTCCAGCCAGTGCTGGCCCCGGCGAGGCCCATGAGGCCAGCAAGGCACGCGGAGCCTCACAGCAGCCAGGCATTAGCAGGTCCCCGCACCCCAGTACACCTCTGGGGAGATGCTTCATCCCGGCCACTCCTGCAGGGCTCCTCAGCAGATCCAGGCCAACCCGACCAGCTGGGCAGGAGCGCCGTTTTGCGCTGCCGGCATAGCACCGCAGCTCAGGCATCGCCACCACGGGTGGAAGTGGAGCCAGGAGGGTGTCGGAGGGCACCTGCTGCCAGCCCCTCCTGCTGCCCACTCAAAACTCATGGACCCGAGATTGCAGATGGCTTGTGGAAGTGCGAAGACTCACCCTTCTCCTCCTCAGTCCAGGTCAGGTCCTGCGCTCTCTCCCCAGGGCGCAGGGACTCTTTCTCCACCTGCCCAGCTGCAAAACAAGGGGAAAATAAGGATACACCCCAGCCACGGTGTGCCCGGCCCTGACCCCGGGTCTGCAGGGATGGAGATCGACACTGGGGGGTGGGGGAGGCTGGCGCATCCCCTGCCCGCTCCCCAGCTTCGATTTGCTTTGGAGTAAATTAATTTATTAATTGCTTTTGGAGTCTGAACCCAGAGCGAGCTTTCTGCGGGGCACTGCTCAAAAAAGGAGGAATAATTTGATATTAAACCGCTGGTGCTTCGTGCCGGGGGCTCCGCTGGAGCTAGGCGCTGCGCTGCAGGGCTGGGTGTAGCAGAGGCCCCCAGCCCGCCCGTCACCCTGGGTCCCGGGGCAGGGAAGGGCCCTCGGGCAGCGACGGGAGGTGACATGGGGTGACAAGGGGCACCGCGGGCCTGGCTGTGCCTCCCTGTCCTGGGTGCGGGTGCAGCGGGGCCCCCACCGCCACGCTGGCACCGCCACCGCCGTGCCACGGTCCCCGGGGCGCGGTGCCACCACTGCCGGTGCCACAGCCCCCCCCTCCCCCCCCGCCTTCCAGGGGGTCGTTTGCCGCCGGGGGGGTGCAGGACATCCCGGGGCTGCCGGTGGGCGACCCGCCGGCCCCCCAACACCCTGGGACAAGTCCGCC
>VYZW01014247.1:56505-71642 GCA_013401315.1 Balaeniceps rex | reverse complement strand
TAAGTACAATGCTGAAACCACTATCTGAGAAAACTCTTATGAATATGGAGGCATTTTACATTGCTGACTGTTGCCTGTGAGGAATCCACCCAACCACTTCTCATCTTATTTTGAAAAAATCTTGTAAAAATTGTTAGAAGTGAAATCCATAGGGGCAGGCAGAAACAATTCTAAATACTTTTGAAACACCATAGTCATTTTGATGGAACAGAAATTGCTACTTGGTTCTGGTATAATGCATCCTTTCAAAAAAATCAATTAGAAAATGTGTAGCAATATCATCATTTAGAATTCTGTACATTTAATACACTTGATGTTATTTTGGGGTTCTCCTAAACCGCTACCGACAATCCCTCTTTTTTTTTTCCTTCTTCCACCCCCAGAACACTTGTCCCACAGCAGGACCCACTTCAAGGACATAGTTTGCCCTGAGGCATTATGTGACACAAGAGTCACTGTAGAAGGATTGCCACTGTCAGTGCTTGGACCCCAGGGAGCCCTTTGAGAGGAAGGGTGGTGGTGCGTGACCGATGTGGGAGCACCAGCACCACTAGGAAGCTGAGAGAGCACAATTGCTGAAGGTAATTCGAAAGCAGGTGTTTCCAGACAATCTGTAAAGATCCAAGGACGCTGCTGCCCAAGCCACCACATATCTTGCACGCAGATTTGCTCCTCCACTTCCTTCTTGGTTTTTCTGTGGAACAGCGTGATCCACCCTTAGGCAAGCATTTCACTGCCAGAAGTATTTCAAGGAATTGTTCTTCTCTGAGTGCCTATCCCACCCTCTCTAATTATGCATAATATTTCACTGAAAGCTTTCTCAAAAGGTAGACATGCGGTATAAGATCTATTACGTCAACAGCCTGAAACACAGAATACACTTAAACTGTTCATTGTCATTCTGGGCAATCCAAATTAAGCATCCCCAGTAAATGCTGCAATCAAAAGAACAAAAGCTGTAAAACGATTGAATGAATTTGCAGTCCATGTAACCACTGGATGACAAAAGTCTCTGCCTTGTACAAAAAGTAGAAAAGTTGTAGTTTACACGAGGGGTGGATTTGAAAAAATGTTAATGCATCACAGTGGTCTGTAGTTAGATCTTCAGCCTTCACTTGTATCCACTAACACTATTTGTCAGTGGATTTCTCAGCAAGTTATTGCACATAATCTTATCTGTTTCTTTTAGGGACACAATGTGGAGTTATGCTTTTCACTTTAATACTTCCTTTGGTAAGTGGATATTGAAAGATCTAACAAATACTAATTGCAGTATATAGCCCTGTGTCACCTGAGTGTATTGATATTCTTAACCTAACCCTGAAATGAGCCAGTTTGAAGATGAAGCCTAGAAAGCTCTTAGCAGTTCAAGCCACTGCTGCACACCAGTTTAAGGGAGGAGAGAAATACATCAATCCTAATTTAATGGGAGAATTTTCAGGTAGACAGTAATTGAGTTGGAATTTGGCCAAAGCCTTGAGGTTAAAGAACCTCCTCTTATGAAATGTATTAGAGGATCTTTAATGAATGCAAACAATTGAGATCACAGTTCCATCTCTTCTGCAAGGGATGGCAGAAAATGCTCACTTCCCTCCAGAAATACTATGCTGCCTGTAATTGGGCTGGGGCACTGAAACAAAATATGCCACCTCCTGAAACACCAGAACCATTTTCTGATCAACAAAGATCTCAGTGTGTTGACCTGTAGGAGGAGTAGCTCGCTCATGTATTTTAGTAATAACTCTCACATCACTACTGAGAAATAGCCACTAAGCAAGCAAAGAAATCCTGAACTAAATTGAATTAAAACTACATTGAATTCAATGAAGCTGGGGGTTTTTCTCCTCTTTTGTCTCAGACATCCTGCTGATTTGCAGAATAATTTCCAACAAGTTTATTAAGCTCTTCAGATAGACTGGACAAGAGGAAGGTCTCCAGACTTGCCACTTTCCATAGATAGATATTTCCATATCCATCAGTTCTGTTGGATTTCTTAAATATTTATTTCTGGATTTCTTATATATTTATTTCTAAAAATAGCTAATAGTTGAAAAAAAGAAGCACGGCTGGAAGAGTCCTTGGCAGCACAAAAATGAAGGAAAATTGATGCTTTACAGATACTAAAATTGTTTGCCTTTGAAGCTCTCCAGGTGAAAAGAATTGTGTCAGCCTGCTGAAGCCCACAATGTAAGTTACTGTATGTACAGAGGGAATTACATTTTGTTATTTTAAACCACCTTTAGTGCGTGATACTTTATCAGCTGCAATAGAAGTCCCTTTAAAAGCAACAGCTTCTAAAATGTGTATGAAGGTATTTATTTCAGAGATTAAAAAAATACACAAGTCAAATATATGAGTGCTTAAATCTTTCAGTATGGAATTTGAAACGCTGGTGCATTATGCTGCCTTGCACCAGGACGGCCCCAGCGCAGCAACGATAGGTAACGAGCTTGGTAGTTTTCATTGATGAGAATGAGAAAAGAGCAAATCCATTAATTTAGATTTTGTAATGCTCTCTGTTAAAGCTAAAATCTTGCTAAACTAGCAGAGATAACAGTTTGTTTGTTCCTTCTTTAATTATGAATTTACTTTAGGTTTTAACCTCATCGTGAATGTGGTGTTCCTAGCACACGGACACAGAAGGGCCCGACATACCGAGTATCATCACGTCCTTTGGCATTATTCAAAGCCTTAACGTTCACACCTGTGTGTGGAATCACTGAACTGGTACCAGGTGAATCAGACTTAGGCTAACCAGTACCCTGCTGCAGAGTATAGCGGCCCTGAGAGTGAACCCAAATTCTGAAATCTGCATTCAAATTTATATATTTAACTTTGGGCTTTTATTAAAGTGATTACTTCCTTTGTACAAGTATACTTTAAAACATAATACGTGTTCCGTATTACCCAGATCAGATTTTGGGAGGCAAAATCAACTGTATTTTAAAACATACACAATATGTAAACTGAATAAGAAACTTAATTTTAGTGCCCTGCCTGAGATTCCCTGCATTCCCCTAATGCTTTCCTCTCCAGCCTCCGTACTTAGAAACAAATAGAGAGCAAAACCTGGGTGAGTGGTTAATTCCTTCAAGATGACATGGACTTGGAATCCAACTAAATAATATTCTTGCTTTTATATTTGATTTTTGGTTTGGATTATTCAAGGATATTTATCCTTCCCTCTTGGAATAAGTTTGCTTTTGGAATGATTTCAGACAACAAACACAGTCTACGGTTTAACTTACTGTGACCCACTCTGGCTCCCAGAATAATTTCTCTTACCAATTTATTTCTCAATCGTTGGCTATGTTCTGCTGTTTTTAACTCCTTTTGTACCCCTCAGGTTAGGAATTGCTGCCGAGATATTTTTCTTGAGGACTTTTATTTCTGATTTACTGTGCTTCTCTAAGTAAAGAATTTACTCTCATTGCTGTAAAGTAGTAGGAAGCTGCTAATGCTTTTTGAGAGCAGAACCACACACAGGAGGCTCATATAATTTATGTTGTAATTGAATGGTACATTTCTCAGCATCCAGATTTTTAGCTGTTGGGATTTCTTTTTAAAGATGATATAGCCTTCAGAGGTTGTGATGTATTCCTATTAAAGACAACTGGGGTGTATTTCCCTAGCTCATACTAATAAATTGCTCGAGCAGAGTATCGCCAGCAAATTGCCCTTCCAGTTCTGCATAATCCTCCGGTAACCTTGCGCAAACTTCTCCCAAGCTGTAACAGAAACTTGGCGCCTTGCTTCTGGCTATCCTCAAGTCGGGCTGGAGCCTCTCGGAGCTGCACCCTGCGACGTTGCTGCGAGCTTGTTTTTGTCTTTGGACTGATTGGATCTTTCTTCTTGGGGCCAGGTTCTGCCAGCTTTATTCAGGCTGAGTAGTCCCACTGCGCTCAGTGAAACTATTTATGGAGTGAGGTGAGCTTGAGGAACTGTTCAACGGGAGCTGGGCTGACACTGTCTGGTCATTGGAAGCGGGGAGAGGAAAGTCTTTTCCTCCTTTCGTGAAAAGCAGAGAGCATGTGTAACAGAGAGGGACGGCGAACAGGAATGTGTCGGGCAGAAGTAGATATGAGAAGGAAATGAATCTTTAGTTCATTATCATGGAACAGCAGCTAAGCCAGAGCTAAAAAATACTTCAGAGATTTAACATGAGATCTAAATTTTATTTCAGAGTTCATATTGCAATTTCATTGCAATGACAAAAATGAATCAACTGAATAGTTGAACTGAAGCTGACCATTATTCAGTTTTTCTTGGTGGTTTGATGGATGAACTGATAGTGAAGTTTAAAAATCTCTCTCCTTTTAGCAAAAAAGTCACTGTTGAGCTCCAGAGTGCATGCTTGAGAAGGATTGGGTGTACAGTGTCTTTGCTATTGCTGCTGGAGATGAAGGTGAAAGTGGATATGGGCACTGGAGTGAGTATCAATATTATAAACACAATGAAAATATAAAGGAATACACAAGTGCTTCCCCATATCTTCCTCTTTCTGTTTTTTGAAATTTGGGGAATAGCGTATTCCATTGAAATCATGAGTATTGCTGCACAGGTTTGTTTAAACTAAAGCAATTGCATGTCCCCAGCCATTACTCATACCAGTTAGAAAACCTCATAGGACTTAGTTTGGGCATCTCCCCAGTCCCTGGAGCTTAGATGTAGTCCAGCACACGCCGTATGGATAAACAAGAGGGTTGACACAGCTGTGCAGTAGCTAGATGGAGGTTTTGGAGCAGGCAAGCAGGAATGGCTTTGGGTAATTGCCATCGCACCAGATCCTGCTCTTAAAATGCCGTCCCTCCCACGCATCAACACTGTCTTCTTTTCTGGACATGAGACACTACCCAGGTCTGTGACGGAGGAAAGTAAATCCTCTTCCTCGGTGCTGGGCCCAGCATTTGGTTATCTGGGCTCTTTTTGCCTGAAGCTGCCTCGGTATAGAGGAGGGGTCATTCCTGCAGAGAGCTGGGTTGCTCTAGCTTGAATACACCTGTGTTTTCCCCTTCTCCAGACCCTTATCTGCTCCTTCTGCCAGGAGCATGCACAGGAGACTCCACCAGGACACGTGGTCCTTCCTGGTCCCTGGGAATGCCATCCACGTTGGACTGAGCTAGCCTTATAAATAGTCCCTACTCATGGCAATAAAAGTACTCCTGAAAAATGAAATGACCTGAAAAATGAAAAAGACCAACTTCCAGTGCTAGAGGAAGAACCACTTGTGTGGATCAGAGAGCTACGAGTCCCAGCCTTGATGAGGACATACGCCTGAAAACAGTTCTCTAAATGAAAATTAATTCTCAGAATAACTTCAAGTTTTTTATGCTACTGTTCAAGTAAAAGGAATAATCACTTTCTGTAGCACCAGCTAAATAATCAAATGCAGATCTTAGCAGAATAAGTCCAAGGACAGTCGAAATCTACATCTCTGCTTCTGCAATGACAAATTCTGCAGAGGAATGCTTTTCTTATAAATGTCTGTGATGTGCCTTTATTAACTCGCTTATTACCCCAGCTGCTTTTGTCACCTAAATTTGGCTGTACAAAATTTCTTTTTCCCCCGCTTTCCTTGACTATGTGATTATTTCATATGATATAAGTATTTTATGTTATTTTTCCCTGGTTCTAAGAGATTACTTTTTCCTTAGCTATTAATCACTAGGTTGGACTTAAAATGAAAACTGGACTTAAAATGAAAACTGAACTTAAAATGTTTTATTTTTTTAAAAACTTAGTCTTTTGGAGTCTACATTGTAAATGGAAACATAAATAAAGCCTTTTAAATTTTGATAAAATTGATCTTTTTTTCTTTGCTTGCTTTTATAAATGATAAATGTTGAAGTCTGACAGGGACACAGACAAGGAGATTGAGAAATTAATGGACAAAGTCACGTTAGTAAGAGGCAATCTGAATGCTGTAAGTCTCAAAAAAAAAAAAAGATTTCCATCAAATATGAAGTTCTGCATCAAAATATAATATTTCATCTTAACACTGTAATTTCTGATGCTACCCCAGAAATTGATTTTGGGAGGATGTCCCCAGCACACAGCGGTGAATGACTAATCCATTCCTGCCAAAAGTGTCTCTTACCAATTACAGGTCATTTGTGCCACCCAGTTGCCTCACAAGCTATGTCATGCATAAAAAATGGATACTCAACAGCACTGGTATCATAATTTTATAATTTTTCATTATTTAGACATTTCTCTTTTTCTACTATATTTTATGTGCATTGCAAACATTTATTATGGAAAGAAAGCATTTTAAATTATGGTTTTAAATCAACCCCTTATATCCCATGCAACAGTGGGCTCTCTCCCATCTCTTCCCTTCCCAGCTCCTCACCACAGACGCGCCGTGCTGTTGCAGCTGGGAGACCTTTATCCTGTAACTAAACTCGTTCTTCCTAACCTTTACAAAGTACATGAGAGCGATTCCCAGTATCTCTCGCTGGGAAAGTGCTTCCTGCCAGCACCTCCACCCAGACGGTGGGTCACTGCTATTTCCCCTCGTTCAGTCTTCGCAGAGCCACGAGGTGGAGAATGGCAGCGCCCGGGTGGGATCAGATCCTGGCTGGCCTCGTGTGGCTGCGGCTGCTCTGGCTGCTTCGGGTGGGCTTCCAGAAAACGGGAAAAGCTGAGCACCACAAGAGGCTGAGAATGGGTGTAGGCCAGTTGATTACCGTGATTTTTGACTTGCGGATAACTACATGTTTTCTATCATGTGCTAGCATAATGAATTAATTCCTAGTGATAGGTCATTTGTCCTCCTTTATGAAGTCCACAGATTACTGGATGAAAAACCTGGGGAGTAACAAGACTCTGCTACTTTTTGCCTTTCTTCTCTCTTTCTACTCTTGTTCCTGTTTCTCCCCCTCCTTGGCTTGGTGTTCATCCCTCTGCAGCAGCCTTGTCTCCTTCCCCGCAGCAGCCGCCACTTCCCAGCTGATCCCTTCTTCTCGTCACTAAAATGTTGAGCCGTGCAATTATAAATATTAAAATTCACCCATTAACACCGCAGTGAGGTGGGGTCTGAGGAGCTCCTACCTCCCAGTTTGCTGTGTCACCCTGCCAGCAGATTCGGGGAGGCGACACCACACTGGTTTATCCTGGTTTTCTTCCCAACCCTGACAGCTGGTTATAACTGGTTGAGCGATGGCTGGAGTTCAGCACCATTCAGATGTCTCAGACAGTCTATATAAACATCGTCCCTACTTAGAGGTCCTGTTGGAAGAAGTGTCTGCTGGGCACATAGTGAATTACAGGCTTAAGAAACTACCTGGCAATGCCCGAGACCTTGAACCAGACACAAAACTTCCACTAATGCAGCCTTTAGCGTCTTAAGTAGGTACTTGGATGCCAGTCAGTTTTAGGCACATTGTAAAGGGACTTTCTAAAAAAAACCTGACTCTGGACCAGCATCCCCGTTTGTTTCATCTCGATTTGGAGTGGTTAAATAGGAATTTGCAAAGGAAATGAATAAGGGGACCAGCTTCTTTCATTTAAAAGTAGAACCAAGCGACAAAGGGAGGCAGTGTAAGGTTTGCAATTTTTGTTGCTCTTGTCTAACCAGATTTACATCGTCAAAAACAAAACAAACAAACAAACCCCCCAAACCAACATGAGAGAGCACGAGCGTTTTAGAACGTGTGCATTACAAGCGATACAGAATATGCATTTATGATGCAAAATTTTAAACAGCTGAAAAATAAATATGCAAAGTAGGTTGTTCTGTTTGCAGATGGTAATCCTGCCACACTGATTTTGCTCAGCTGTCTGATTTTTCGATGTCTGCATTCCTGGTTCCTGGGGTTCCTGATTAAGAAATAAAATATGAGTCACGGTGCACGGTTACCTTCTGCACATCTGAAAGGGTAACTCAGTGACTGAAAACAGATTATTAGAGGCTGATCCCGCCCTGCTGAATTCAATGCAATGTCAGGGGATTGAAAAAAAAGAAATCCCTTCCCCGCTCTGCCCCTCATTTTTACAGCTGCAGGATAAAGGTTCCTGCCAGCTCTTGTAGATCGGCTTGCAGTAAATCAGCTGCCCAGCCCAGCTCTCCCGGGGGTCTCTGCAGGCAGGGACGGCCGGCGGGCAGCACGCTGCGCGGCAAGGTGAGGCGCATCCCTCTCCCTCCCTCTCCCGAGGATGACTCAGTCGGTTATTAAAAATTTCCAGCTTCCAGCTAAAAATGGCATCAGAAGCGGTGCCCCGGAGGGAAGAGGGGGAGATGTGAGAAATGGGTTCTGTTCCTGTCTCCGCTTCCTAACACACACGCGCGCGCGCAGAGCTGATGTGCAGCTCGTCTGGGAAAAGTTTATTTTGCAATAAGAGGGGTTAGTATTCTACTAAAGGCTTTTGCAAAGACTGGATCCAATTTTCGGAGCCTGTTGCCAATATTTGTGAGTCATTTCCTTGGAATCCTACCTTTGGTGTTTATTTCCCTTAGAAGGAAACTTGTAAAAGAATAATAATAGCTCTCATTCTTCGTGGAAAGTAGCACACAGCAAAGTGGGAGACAACTCGCTCTTTGTTCCAAAACACTTTTTTGTTCATTTTGTTTACTTTCTGCAGCAGACAAAAAGTGAAGAAGGCAATATAATTAACCCCATAAACCATCTAATTTACGGTGCCAGTGACATGCGTGCGCCGCTGCACCAGAGTGAAAGTTAAGTGGGGAAGCGGTTTTAATTGGTACCTCTTTTAAAGAACGAGTGACGAGAGCTGCCTTGTGATTTGGGAAGTCTCCTTATGTAACAGAAGGGCTTTGCTTTCCCAGGCCTGCCTGACTGCTGGGACCCCTTTTGCTCTCTGATTTCAGTCCCAACACCAGCATCTAGCACCTATTCGGTGTCAAAACCCATTGCAAAGGTTAACTAATCAGAAATACTGCCAGTTATAGTTTGCAGCAAGAGGAGCACCTTTTACCCTCAGGATACTAAAGTGTTTTGCAAACTAAACTCCCGCTGAGCTGACTGGATCCTGGACGGAGCTTTCTATGTCTAGCAGGACCACGCAGCCACCAGCGGGGTGAAGGCAGAGAGCATACGAGACATTTTGGCTAAGAACACTGGAAAAAATATTTATGCTTACTGAAATAAATACCATGGGGCTTTATTGTTCTCCTAGAGCAGGCAGGCGAAGCAGCCTTCAGGAGATGGCTGCAGTAAACTTGATGTCACCTTTTCTCATATCTGCCAGAGCCCCGTGGCAAAAAAATAGATTGCAAATTTGCTTGTATTTTCATATATCTGCATAAATTCTGGGGCAAACGATAACTGTTAGAACCACCATTTAAGAGTTCATTGCATATAGGCTACCGAGAGTACTGATGGGTGACATATACCTACAAAGAAATAAAAGAGGAAACCTCTTTTCTGTCGATATAGAAACCTCCTCTAGTTCTGCTTCACAGAAACCAGAAGCAGAAGAAAGCACAACTGTTAAGGATTCAAAAGCACATTTTCTTTTTTCATTTATTTTCTCTGAAAAAAATGCTTGCTAAGAAAATCAGGGGACCCTGACAACCCGGGGTTTGTGCCGGTTTTGGCTGGGATAATTTTCCTCACAGTAGCTAGTATGGGGCTACGTTTTGGATTTGCGCTGAAAACAGTGTTGATAATACAGGGATGTTGTCGTTACTGCTGAGCAGGGCTTACACAGAGTCAAGGCCTTTTCTGCTCCTCACCCCACCCCACCAGCGAGTAGGCTGGGCGTGCACAAGAAGTTGGGAGGGGACACAGCTGGGACAGCTGACCCCAACTGACCAAAGGGATATCCCATGCCATATGACGTCATGCTCAGCATATAAAGCTGGGGGAAGAAGAAGGAAGGGGGGGATGTTCGGAGTGATGGCGTTTGTCTTCCCAAGTAACCGCTACGTGTGACGGAGCCCTGCTTTCCTGGAGATGGCTGAGCACCGGCCTGCCCATGGGAAGTAGTGAATGAATTCCTTGTTTCGCTTTGCTTGCGTGCACGACTCTTGCTTAACCTATTAAACTGTCTTTATCTCAACCGATGAGTTTTCTCACTTTTACTCTTCCGATTCTCTCCCCCATCCCACCGGGGGTGGGGAGGTGAGTGAGCGGCTGTGTGGTGCTTAGTTGCCAGCTGGGGTTAAACCATGACACTGGAACAGAGTAACTCTGAAAAGTCTTTATGGGAAGAATTCAACTGAAAAGAATGAAAAGAAAAAAAAATATGTGGGAATTAGGAAAGTCAGAGAAATATTTGCTTGGAATTCTCTCTTGAGAAAGAGACGCTTGAGCATCTGGAGTTGTATAATCTAAATTAGGACCGAAGTTAAGTGAAGATACCTTTGAAACACTTTCATGGAAGGCTGTATCTTGACACAGAAATCAATTTCTGATTTCAAGTTAATTCCTTTTCCAGCAAACAGTAAGTCCAGCTCTTGAAAAAGAAGGGGAAAAAAAAAAGAAAGCAAAAAGAAAAAAGCAGTGAATTCCTTGAAATTCCCTGAAGTGAGGGCCAAGAAATACAAGGAAAAACACTAGACTTGGCAGGTCTATAGTTTATCTATACCTCCGAAGGATGAAGAGCTGAATTGACCCCGTTGGCACACAGACCTGTTGTTCTACCAGTCTAGTTATTTCAGCCAGACTTAACCCTTTCATTTTGCCCTTGTATCATGCTGATGTTAGATGGTGTTATACGCATTTCTGATATGAGGTGCAGCTGAAGGAACAGAAAATCATCATTGCCTGGGGCCCGCACTGTCACCCGTCCTCATTCCCCTCTTCCCTCTGCCTCCTCTCTGCCGTCTCTGGCTTGTGGCTCAGCATCTCCCTCACTGCAGACCAGGGACCGCTCTGCACTGGCACTGGCACTGGCGCGATGAGATACTGCAGTTCTTCTCATCTATTTTATATCAACAAGAGAAGGAGGAGATCTCTCTCTCTGCCTGCTCCCAACCCATGGCCTGTCTCTTGGAAGTCCAATTTTCAGTTTAAATCGAGCATGGCCAATTCTAGATGCTTTTCCACTTCTTGCAGCCTTGCTGCTTGCCTCCAGAGTTCGGAGCGCGGGGATCGTCTTTGACTCTTTGCTTTCATTTACTGTGACTGGGCTGCCCCAGTGTGCTGTGATTCAGTGTCCCCAGTGTTTCCACTGCTTCATTCACAACGTTACTATAACTCCATGCATATCTATCCAGACAATAAACGTTTTAATCAAGGCCCTCGTTATCTCCCATCTCTGTAACTTCCTCCTCCTTGAACTTGTGACATATCAGCCAGTTTGATCTATTCAGACGCAAGCTCCCAGCATCCTCTTCCCTGTCCACTGCCGTGGTCAGAGCCAATCTGCCACCTGCCTTTCCTCCTTATTTGCCTGCATCTAGTCTTTTATTTTCACGTGCTACGTTGTCACAGCTCCGCCTTAGCTGTCATCGCTCCATCATCATCTCTACTGTATGGCTCTTCTCTCTTTGCCAGTGATGCTGGCATCCTCGTGCGCTCCCAGGGGGGCCTTTATGCCCTCTTCCATGACGCTCTTGCCCTGCCTTCCTCAGCTAAGTTGGTGATACCAAACTTTGTTGCAGCAACCGTAAAGAGTAGATAGTTAACAATGAGGTTATCCTGGAATTGTTTAAGTGTGATATAGTTGGGTTTTGTTGTTTTTAATGTATGTACGCCAGTCTGGGTATGTGATTGTGCCTTTCCCCTTCCTCTCTCTGGCTGCCACTTGTTTTCTTAGACTGTGGGTCTGCACAGCCTGCGCGCAGCGCTCGTGCAGTGGGATTTCTGACTGCTGCTGCAGTGTAGTTTTTCTATGCCAGAAAGGTGACAGCTACCAAAATGATGGCAATTTTGTTTTCTAAGCACTGCAATCCAGATGTTAACAACGGTATAGTACAGTCAAGAAACGCTATTCTCTCCTCAAGTCGTGTTGCTGTGCAATGGAAACGCTCCGGAGTATATGATAAAGACTGAAACCACTGCAGTACTTGGGTACAAACCCAGGAGTTAAGAAAGCGATAGCCGCCTCAAGTCTATCCCCTTGTCTTTATTGATCTTGGTGAGACCTGCAGCATTATTGTCACAGGCATTTTATATTTAAGCTTGGGTTTTTAGAGGCATTCTGGAACTGTATAAAGAGCCCTTTTCACTGACATCGCATCAGGCTTGTTATAATGTGAATGGCATCATTACAGTTCTCTCATTAACATCATAATGGCTCTGGAGGAATAGTGAGTGAAAACCCCAGCAAATGGAGTAGCCTAGCGATGTATAGTAGTCTTACTGTGTAAAACTAAACGGAAAAAGTTTTGACATTTTAACCTTCAGGCTGCTGTAGATGCCTCGGGGTGTCCTCGCACTGCATGCATTTGGCTGAGAAAATGGAAAAATTGTGGTAGCCTAAGGATGGTGGCCTGGGTTCAATAAAAAACTGCGCCTGGCTTCCATGCCACTGAAGCCCACACAAGGCTCCCAAATGGATTTTTCAAAATTGAATCCAGCCCTAAGTGTCAACCTTTTGCTATAATTTTGTATAGTGAATGCATTGTATGCTCACATGTACATCTTTCATCCTTTATTTCCAGTGGCGTTAATGGAAATGTAACAATGTGTGTGCTGTTCTGCAAAGTCTCATTGAAACAAACAGGATTTTGGATGAAATCCCTCCATTGCATACGATAATGTAATATAAATGGGTTGGGCTTACAGCCGGAGGACGATGAGGTCTGGTTCTATTTCTGGCTCTGACACTGATTTGCTGCGTGACTTCTGGCAAGATACTCAGGAGTGGATTTTGCCACCCTTAATGGGGAGAAACGGTAGGTTGGCTCTTCGGGAGCAATGCCAGAGGTCCTGTTTATGGAGCTGGGTCTGGTAGCGCTTTTTCAGTAAATATCACCTTGTACTTCAGGCTTCCAGTTTTGCCGTGTCCAACTTGACCTTCAAGGAGGCTGGCTTTTCCTACGTGCTGAGTACTCGCAGCTCCCTTCCCACTCCTTTGCAGCAGCTGGAAATCAGTGCTTCTGCAAATCAGACGGGGGCAAATAGCATGCCCAGAGTCACAAGCCCTTTTAAAAGCCTGATTCTCAGCTTCTGTGTGCTGAAGCAATTCCTTTGCTACAAAATGGGCCTTATTTTGTAGCTGAGTGCCACCTATACAGCTTTGTAATGCATGCTGAGACCTACAGGTTTGGTTGGGGCTTTGGCCTTCTGGTTGTTGGGGGTTTTTTTCTGAGGGAAGGTCTATTACTTATGCCTTGGTTTTATACAGTTTGGAAACATGGAGAATGTGCGTGGACAGTAGCTGTTTATAGAAGTTAACTGGCCTGCCTCTATTAATTTTGCATGTTGTAAATAGCAGAAGCAGTTCATTTACTTTACCGGCTGTCCAGAGAACTCAGTTTTTCAAGATAAATCAGCAGCGCTGTGCAGAAGGCATCCCAACACTTCCTTCCTTCCTTCCTGTGTGTTTCTGCTTAAGCATAGAAAGACCTATTTGTAATGAAATATGGTAAAAAGAAATGCAGTCGAAATCCCCAATTCTCATAAAAAAATTCCATAAAGAGATGTCGAATTCATTACGAGTGAAGAAATCCTGACTTTCCCAAAGCAGCAGCGAGTTTCTTCCAACCCTTGTTCTCTGAGGACAAACACTGAGTGTTGACATCATGCCAACACGAGAAGATTGATGTCTCCCTGTGAGTGATTCCTCGGTGCAGATTAATGAGAAGAGTCCATGGGTGCTTTCTAATGACAGCGTAATCTTTTCAGCCACAAAATATATGACTTTTTAGCTGGTTCTTGGCCACTTTTTGGCCCTGCTCTTAGGCCAGCAAACTGACCCACTTGTTGTTTTGACCAGTCTTCCCATGTGTCGGTACTCAGCCGGTAACAAAAGGTGTGGGGAATAAATAATATGTATTGTCTGTGTCAGGGATAACTTCCAATGGGCCAGTCTAGTGGCTTGCCATTCCCCGTGTCATTGTTTCTTTGCCCGGGAAATGCAAGGTGGCATTGATGGGCTACTGCAAGAAAATGACTGAGAGCCATATGCAGTGCGTGATCAGTAAATTGACTCAGAGGGGCGGTTTAGGCACCCTTCAGTACGATTGCAGCGAGGTCTGGTGGCCTTTACTAGGGCAAACTGCTCGGGGATTTCCCCTACACCTCCCACTTTCTGCCCCGTTGAGGAGCGTAGGGCAGACCCACGCACACATGCATGCATGCATCTAAGGAACAGACAGTTAGCGCATGCTGGAAGCCCATTTCTTAGTAAAGTAGCAGCCTCGCACATTCTTCCAGGATTTAAGAAAACAACCGGCAGATGCGAATGATTTATTTTTCCTCCCTCTTCTGCTGCGGTTTATTTTTTCCTCTTGTTAGTGAGCACTCAGCTGCTAAGACAAACAATTGCTGAAATTCCACCTGCCCACCTGCGGCCCCTCCTTCCCGCTGCTTGCTCGGGCCCTCGTCTTCCTCCGGGAGGGCTGCACCGAGGGGAAACTACATCCCGCTTTCTTAGAGAGAGGAGGAGGAGGAGGAAGGCGAGGGAGGGAGGGAGGGGCCGGGCCGTGTCTGGGCGCATTGTTCCGCGCTCCTCTGCCAAGAAGTAGGTGACTATGAACTCATCCCTTGCCCCTCGCAGAAAGTTTGCTCCCTCCCCTCCCTTCCCGCCTGCTGTCGCGGCAGGAGGCAGCTCGCAGCCTGGCGCTGGCCCTGGAGTCCCCGCTCCTGCTTAATATTCCGCCTGCTCCGCCGATGTTGTGCTTGGCTCCGGTGGGACTGCAACTCACGGCTTGAAACCGGAGCCAATTTTCTGTCTTAGTCTCGCAGTGTTTTGACTGGAGGCAGATCCAGTTCAGTCCGATCAGGGCTAGTGGAAACAACTACCTAAGTCTCCGCTGCCTGTTTCGTTCGGGAGGGAAGAAAGAAGAAAGGAAGGCGATCCCCAACTGCTGGGCGCGCTCGCTCGCACACACGCACACCCCGCAGCGCACACACACACGCACCGCAGGCACACGCACACGCACAGGCACACGCACAGGCAGACTCGCACACCCGTCGGTGCCGAGCGCGCTGTGCCAACACCGCCGGGAGAAAATGGGAAGCGAGTGAGCGGATCCGTGCCGGTGTGTGAGCGGGGACGGGGAC
>VYZW01014247.1:14398-56080 GCA_013401315.1 Balaeniceps rex | reverse complement strand
AGGCGGGGGCTCTCCCACGGGCTAGCGTGGCGGGGCCGCGGGCTTCGCCGGGCACCACCGCCCCCGGCTGCCCCGGAGCGGCGGTGAAGGCAGCCGGCCGGCCGCGGGCTGGGAGTGAAAGTTTTCCCGAGGACCGGCGCCGGTTCCCCGTGCCGCCTGTTACCGCAGCCCTCGGCTGCCCGAGCCGGTGCGCCTGGCGAGTTACGCGTTAGTCAGGTGAGGGTTTGTGTCCGATGGCTGCAAATAGATGTGAAAATAGGCGGTGGAGTTCTCCTGTAGCGCGAAGGGAAATGAAAAGTATTTTGTTTGGAGAACCTCCGGCAAACCGCATGTCATTTGTCATATCTGATTTATTACCCGCAGGATCGCATTACAGGGGAATTTCAAATCCTGTAGCGACATCCAAGATCACATACTTTAAAAGGAAATATGTGGAAGAAGAGGATTTTCATCCACCACTCAGCAGCTGTACACATAAAGTATGTTTTCTAATAGTCATTATCTTTCCTCCGAGTTTCAGATGCTTAGTAACACTCGATTGACCCATTTCCAGAAGGCTGAAATACTCTGCTGAAATTAGGAGAATGATCCAGCTGTTTGCTCAGAAACAAATAGTTGTCACTTGTTCACATTTATTGTTTTATTGTCATCGAATTGCTTAAGAAGCAAGGGCATTTCTTCATTTATAACAACTGTAAATGGAAATGCTGAGAACAACTTTTTTTTCCCCGATTATTTTGTTCTTGGATAGTTTATATCATGCTTACAGAAACAGCTCCGTAACAGCAACTGAACAGCAGAAACAAAGAACAGAAATAAAAAGGGCCCATGGTTCCCCACTGGTTCAAAACTTTTTCCAGGGGAGAAAATAGTAATAGGTTCCTTGTGCCCCAAATGGGTTACAGATCCTCTAGAAAAACAGAATGACTTGGAAGGCAAGTACAAGCTCCTTCAGTATTTAATCCTGTTTATTAAAAAGCTAATAACTCCAAAAGAACAGATTAGTAAATGAAAGAGTATTTTTTTTAATGAAAGCTGTCAGGGGAGGGATTAGAGCAAACATTTCCCAGGCCAGTGAATACATAAATTGAAATCTTAACTTTTTTTATGAGAGATTTTATGCTCTCATTCATTAAGGGCTCAGTCCTGTAAGGAACTGAACGCCCGGAGTGATGTGCTTAAGGATAGCTGATGCCTTGACACACCGTCCTTACCTTGCTGGATCGTACCTGGCCTGTGGCGGTCCAGTGCTGCCCATGTACTATCAGCGATAGAAAGGACACAATATAGCCTGATTAAAGCGCAGAGGATTGAAGCACAGCGTATGGGAGGCAATAGTACAACAAGAGCCCCCAAGACAGAAAGCTAAACCGGATCAAGATGCAGAACAAGTTTATACATTTTCTTTACCTGCATCGCAGAGGCAACCTCCTGAGACGCGAGGAGAACCGAGTGCCTCATCCCTGCCACGGGCACTGGCTGGGGAGGTCTGCCCAGTGGGATCTTGTTTCCCTGGAGGGATTTCCGCAGAGGAGAAGTGAGCAGTAACGCCGAGCTCGCTTCCCAAGGACCTTAGAGTAGCCAAAGGAATTTTCAGCTACAAATAGTGTTGGCTGGAAATAAGTACCTGACCGGGAAGGTGAAAAACTGGCCTGCCGTTAATTCCAGAAGGTGTTCGGTCTGCTGCCAGAGCAATAAATAAAGAGCACCGAGGGTGTTGAAAAATGTGCTCTGGTTAGTGAGTGTGTCTCCCACATGTCACATCACTCTCTGATTTCAGCCAGCTTTTTTCTTGGCTAGATTGTTAGATTTTTGTATCAGTGATTGTTTTCCTCGCAAAGAGGAGAAATAGTTACGTATCCCTTTCTAACAGCATAAAAACCAGTTGCAGAGGTATTCATAAGATGGGCCTGTCCCAGACATCATTTTGTGCTGTTGTAGAGGTGTATCATGCCAGAAGCCCTGGGTCACCAGTTTCTTCTGTTCAGCGCAAATGTATTTTCTACTTTGCAGCACTGAGCTCTGGGGAAGGCAAGATGCCCACCAGATTTCTTTGAATTTGTTACCTCCGCTGCCCAGTAAAGAAAGACTTATGTTCTGAGATTTCTTGTCCCATAGAGGGTATGTCAGTAGGGCCCAGAGGCCCTCACCGGGGCTGTTGGTGGACATTTGTAGTAGAAAGCGTTTGACAGCTTGTTCCTACTGGTGGCCCTCCAGGACGTATCTCCAGGAGGATCACAGTTCAAGGCTTACTGGTTTGCTCCAGGCTTTTATGGCTTCACTGACTATTGCTGCAGCAGGTATAAAGGACGCAAATTAACCTATAGGCTTAATATAATTTAAAATGAGTTGTTCATTAAAGAAAATTACTCTCTCTAACAAAAAAGAGCTTCAGCTGTGAACTCACATGAAAACGCGGCCAATTTCTGTTTTTACGAGGCACTGTGCTTCTTCTAAGCCCTGCAGACAGGACCAGGCTGTGGAAAGAGCTAGAGGGCTGAGGAGAGCTGAATGGATGTGAAAAGCAGCTGTGCTTTAAGCTCTTTCAGTCCTCATAGCTACGACTTCCACTCTGCAAAAATGCCGTAACCATGTGGGAAAGGGAAGAATGATCAAGCCACAGATGGGGGGGATTTAGAGCGGTCTCTCTTTGTGCTGTGCTGCTCTCCTCCTACGCAAACCAAATTCTTACTAAAAATGAAAATTAGTTAGTAGTGCTTACAGTAGCATGCGTTGCCCCCTCTCTTACTTTGATTCCCAGGGTAGCGATTACAGCGCAGAATCCAGGGCTTCCCGGGGGCAGTAACCTGCTCATGCTGCCAGTGCTGAGAAAGGGAGTCCTGGAAGGACCATGGAAAGGAGAACAAATCTGTGGGCGTCGAGCCAGGATTTCTGCAAATCCCTATCCTCTCTTCGTTTCCTGACCTTGTCCCTGCCTATCTGCGTTCCCACCGGTCCTGTAGAGCGCAGGGTGTAGTATGCAGGCCAACAGCTGCTCTCCAGATGCTGTGATGCTTTGAGATGGGTTTCTCCCTGCCTCCCTCCCCACACGCACTCTTGTACACAAGAGCAGTATAAGGGAGCTTGGCAAATGGAGAAATCCTCGCTGGAGGGCCTCTTCCACCAGCAGTGGATGAAATGCTCCAACACTTGCCGTGTGAGACAATGGCTGCTGGCTGTGTCTTGCAAACCTTGAGGCTGCAGGATGGGACCTTTGCTTGGCTTCAGAGCTTTGCAGAAGCCCCGCAGGGGATGATAGAATCAGGTCTATTGACATCAAAAAGCCCCCAGCCATCACTGGAGCAAAACTGAGCGACAATTTTATGTTCTAACCCCAAATGCAAATAAAGAGCCAGATGTGTGCATCTGGATTTCACTCTCCCATCCTGGATTCATGCCCTGCAATTGCCTCTGTGGTGTTAACGCTCAGCTACTTACCTCCTAAACCTGGGTGAATACTGTGGCCCAGAAAAAGCAGCTCCCCAGCTACATGGGTGTGCAAAATGAAAAGCCAGTTTTAGGCACCTCAGAAAGAGAATGAGAAAAGTAGTGACGCAGGGGGAATACTTTGCTTCGTTTTCTTTCTCCTTGCCTGGAACAAAACCAGTTGCCTTCAGTTCCGTATCTTCTGTCTTTTGCATTTTCAGACAATCTCCGTGTTTGAGGAGCGGGCCCATATTCTTTACATGTCTTTGGAAAAGCTGAAATTCATTGATGATCCTGAAGTCTACCTGCGGAGATCTGTCCTCATCAACAATCTAATGAAGAGAATCCATGGAGAAATCATCATGCAGAACAACTGGTGCTTCTCCGCCTGCTCCTTCAGCGGCACCTCGCCACAAGAGTGGTTTATGCCTCAGGACTGTCCATACAGAAAACGCCTTCGGATGGCAAAGGAGGAGTACGAGAAGCTCCACACGTGCTGCTTCTATCAAGAGTGTGGCAGTCACTATTTAAATCTACCCTACTCTGTTAATGCTAGTACAGAAAATACTTCCTCCTCTTCCTCCTCCTCCTCTTCCTCCTCCTCCTCCCCCCCCATTTCTTTGCCAAGCTGTTCCCAGCAGGTGGATTATGACATTGGCAGTGCCTCTTCTTACAGGAGTGATGACCAGATACCTGCTAATGAAATATTCATCACTAATGCCAGGTCTCACAGTAATCAGGAAAAGGCAAAATTTAATGACGAGAAAGGAGGTAATGAACCTGAGCGAGAGAGCATCGCCCTAAACTGTGAACCTGTAAGAGGCACCCATGCTCTCGAATGTAAAGGCAAATTTTATGACTATTTTGAGACTGGATGTAATGACAAGAGCGACATAAGTGAATCTTGGAAAAAATCCTTAAGGAAAAAGGAATCTTTACCAAGTAATAAAATGTGCTGCAGCAAAGGAAGTAAAATATGAGGCATCTTTCTTGCTCTGTTGAAGCATGCGCAGCATGTTCGTTTGTCTATCAAATTTTTATTTTGAATGGGTTTTTTACAGTTTTCTACAAATGATACAACCATGCCACAAACGTTACGTGTAGTTTTAAATGACTGGAGAGCAGATTGCGTAAAGCGTCTCTATGATCTGCATCAGCGGGCTATTTATAAATATGGAGACTTCATAAAGAACGCAGTTGCGTTACTGCTTAGCGCTATAGTCTGTACAGCTATGGTGTAGCTTTCGTTACTGAAAATACCAATCAGCCAGATGGGGAAAACATATCGTTTTATATATCCCTGCCCCCAAGAAGTCTGCCATTAATTAAGAAGAACCTCCATTATGTTTACCAAGGAATTACAAGTCTGGTAAACAAATTGATGCTACCAGCAAGGGTGATGTGCTCCTTGTAATTCAGTATTTGTTCTGACAAAGGACTGTCTTCATGGACTGGGAACAAACCTTCCTTACATTTTGTACTGATACTCATGAATTCCTGGATTCAGCGTCTTGTTCAACTGACAAAATAGGACATAGCATAAAGAAATAACCTGCTTATGGGATCTTAATCAGAAACACAACATGCAGCTGAAGTACTTGCACGTTTTCACCTCGGCTGTAATAACTAATGAGGCTTGTTGTTATACAGGGCAGGTTTTTTTTTGGTGCCTTACTTTTTGTCTTAATTTTTGCCAGCGTGAAAATTAAGTATAAATCAGTGATACAGCAGGGATTTAACCTAAACAGAGAAAAAAAAAAAACCCCACAGGGTGGATCAATATTATTAGAAACCTTTAACCTTTGAAGTACTGAGTTCAACTTCCTATTCAAACATCTCTGTTCTTCCTTTTTGATGCTCAATTGCTTTTTGATTTGCCATCCTTAGGAAGGGATTTAAGAAACAATAGAGAGATGTCTCTTGTAAACAAGCATTCGATGCTTGAGTGTTTCTATGGCAACTGTCTGTTGCTGGGGCTCTTTTTTTTCCTTCTTCGTATAATGAAGTTCATGAACCAGTGGCATGTTTTATACTTTATTCTGTTTCGCATAATTTCTCTCTTTTAGATTGCAAAAGCATGCGGGAATTTTTGTATGACTTTTGCCGTTGATTTAAAAAAGACAAGAAAGCAAAAAGCACAATGTTAATTGATAATGTGGCGATAAACATGATTTCATCTGAATGAATGTAAGGGGTTTAATTTTAAAAAAGAACATTTTGGAGAAATGAGCTGAGATTTCCGTGGCTAAGGACAACATTTAGTCATCCCTAGGTAGACCATTTGCAAAAGTGTGCTGTTTAAAATGCCCAGAAGACATTAGTAGGGGTTGGACCGAGAGCATTGCGAGTCTTAGATCCACCAAATTAATTAGGTCCCGCAGTCCCCATAACAACTGGCAGGATGTGCTTGGCAAAATAGCCGCATCCGAGCCATGGCTGACTCATAATAGCTGCCTGTTCCCACAGCATCATGCACTCAAGCGACATCTTCTCCACTTGGTTCTTGTCCAGAGGGTGAAATTCACCTCTGCGCTGGGGGAGCAGCCAGCTCAGCGCAGGACACAAGGGTCCCTGGGGGGACACCGCCCCGGGCTGCCCCCAGCTTGGTGCTGGACTCAGCTGGGTCTCTGGGTCAGAGACCTCCTCCGCTGGGTTTCACGGGTTCAGCCTGAGTCCTCCTGGGCCATGGTTATTTTGGGTAGCGTGCACACCCCACAGTCATGCTTGCAAGCCGGACAGTTTTGGTGACTAAGCCCAGTGGTCACAGGAAAAAGCTTCCGCCCCCAGCCAAAGTGACCACAATGAAAGTGTCTAGGACGTAAATCAATGATAACCTTTATGTGGTCAGGTGAGTTGGAACTGACAAGTTTGTAAGGGTTATCGTTGTGAAGAACAACAAATAAAGTATAAATCCCACCTGATTTCTCCAAGACAGAAGCTTTTTTTATTAATAATAATATTAAATATAGATCTCATTCATACAGTGTATGAGTAGGATCATCATTTAGACATTTGTCCACAAGGACCAATTTTTTAAAAAAACTGATTTTTCTTGTGTTATACCCAGATAGTCTAGTAATGTCTGCTCTTTTCCAATATTTGATAAACACTTGATGTTTTAAGCTTAAATATTAGATGCTTGTATACTAATGTGTTGTTGTAGTAAAGTGAAATTTCCTTGATATATATTTATTAAAATGACCAAAATTCATTTTAATTTTACATCTCCAATGGCTACTGGGTCCATTCCCCCATGTTCCCCTCCCTCACCCAAGGACATGCCGTTCAATCAAACTGCTCCCTGTTGAAGAGGTTAGGCTGCAGTTGACGGCACAGCTCAGGTTGAGTCCAGGATGGAGCTCAGCTTTCTTGGGATTTCAGGAGCCTTTAGGACAGTCTGAAGGTGCACTGAGAAGCAACAGACTTCTCTGTGGATTTGCATGTACAGCCAAGGATAACACCTGGCCAAATGCTGCCCAAGCCACAAATCAGCTAACACTTTTGGGGGGGCTGAAAGCTTTTTGACCCTAAGAGGCTCCTTGGTCTTCAAGAACAAGCCTGCACACATAACCCATTGCAGAGTCTCCTGAGTTGAATTTGCACCAGCTGAAGTGACGGATCAGCAGAACTCTGTCTACTCCAGCCTCTCTAACAGCTTCTTTAGTTCTAGGGACACCTAGAAATTAACCTGTTACAGCTCTGGACAGTCTTAACTGAGTATCATCAGGGTCTGTAAGGGATGAAATGTCATCTAATGAAGGTTGGCCTAAGGACAAGTGGTCTTTTATGCCTTTCTCCGGACCCTGCCTCGCAAAATAACAGCAAATACTGAAAGGAGATGTATTGGACTCAGGAGTCCTCTGAGTTATCCTGTTTGCTTCAGAAGAGACAGAGGTATTTCATGTCAGAAAAGGGAGTTGGAAACACCCTTGTCCAACTGCCAGAAATGCAATAGACCTTGATAGGATTTCCAACCTGGGCTAGGCTGAGTGGATTTCATGGTTTAAATTTGGTTTGATCTATGGCACGTGAAGAGTGTAAACCTGATAGGCCTTTTCCCCACTGCACGCTCCAGTACTAAGGACATTTTGCTATTATCACCAATTTTCAAGAAATAGTTCTTTTCCAAGATTATACTAATGCCTTTCACCCGTTATGTCCCATGCATAACTGCTCCTGAACTTGATCCTGGCCTACCTGCCTGGAAGAACTGGTCAGAAGAGCTCCTCTCTAGGGAGATTGTTTTACTCTCTATCATAAGATACTTTGCTCCTAGAGTGTAAGACTATAAAGTACTGTGCCTTTCAGCAGGCTGATCCCTGCTTATAATGGTACTTCAAAAATACACAGAAAACAGCAACAGAAAAAGATGTTTCTGTTGTCAGGTCTATTTTACTGTCACTAAGAACAGAAGTGTTTTATCTTCAGGATCGTTTTCCACCAGGTGAGACATTTCCCTTGGAAATGCATAGCTCATTTGAGTTGAAAAAATTATGCTCCTTTTTCAAAACACGTGGCGTAATAACATTGTGCTTCATATATACTTAATATTTTTGGTAAAATTTGACTATTTTTACTGGATTAGCTAAACTGTTGAAACAGCTTAACAAGGTTACTTAAGCATCCCCAGCACTCAAACAGCCTCAGCTGGCACCAGTTTGCAATGCCAGCATAGCAGCTGGCTCCGCAGAGAAAACAAACGCAGGCTGAGCCGCAGCAATGAAGTGCTTCTTTCAGTCCTGAAGGTGTTACACCCCAGCGCAAAGTTGTGGTAAAGAGATGTTTTTCACATTTCGTCTTCCTGTGCGCCCTCCATCCTCCTTTTACATCTCTCACCTACCAACAGTCATTTTCGCTGAAGACCACGACACGCCGTCGGGGGGGTACGCTGGGTGCCACCACCCTTCGGGTTTGCGCAGGGGAAGCAGGAAGCTGGGTCAGAGGTGCAGCGTGATCTAAAGGGGAATTTAAACAAACTAACCAGGCTGCAGTGTGCCTCGCTGCGTTGTGGCCCCTCTGGAGCCCCATGCCAGTTGCGACCCACCTAGCTAAATGGCCTTTCCAGCTGCCGGTAGCTCAGATTGCCACTACAGTAGTGATCTGGTGATTAAAGGGCTATGGCCAAAGCAGAGACGTGAAGGTGATTTCTAGTCTGCGTTCAACTCGCCCTTTCACTGCCTTCTTGAGGTAAAGGCTATAGCCAGAGGTGTAGCAAATGCAGTTGCTGCTCACTCACGCCAGGAACTTTGATAAAAGAAGTTTCTGAAGTTTATCACAAAAAGAGCCAGTCACATCAGAGAAAGGCTTAAAGTGCTGTGGGGTAAAGGATTTCATCTGGTGTTTTATTCAGTGAATGTAACTCTCACGTGGAAGCCTCCCAAAGGGTCCTAACCTTCTTCATTGCCTGTCCCTTGCTTTGCAACCTCGAAGACAGAGCCTGCCCTCACTTTCTGGAGGTAACTTTTTGGGCTCCCCAGTACTGGTATGAGTTTTTCCGCAGCTGCATGAAGCACCCCAGAGGCTTTTCCTGGCAGGGTGTGCAGAGCCTGCTAAAAGATCGCAGCCGGGGAAGCGCTGCAAAGGATCTTGCTGGAAATGTTAGGAGATGTGAATCTTCCACAAGGCATCCCATGTAACAGCCAAGCCGCTCAGTCACGACGACTTGGAATACACAGTAATTTCCTGTGTTTTTTCAATCTCACTTTAACATCTCTGACAGATGGGGAAAGATGACTAAACCGACAGAGTTTACAAAAGTTCGTCTTGTGGTGTTTGCAAACTGTCTCTGTGAGGTCCATTTTCTCTAATGTAAACACAGCCGTGGCAGGGTGCCGACTGCCTTTACAGCAGTTAATCTTGCTCAGCTTAAGGCTGCTAACGCGAGGTGTACCCAGCCGGCCAGGTCTGCACTGGGGAACTGAGCACAAACCAGCCCTGGGGCTGAGGGGCGTTAGGATGAGACCTTCGCTCCTCTTGGGTCTCCACAGAGAGCATGAAGCAAAGCAGCTGTGGCTGTAAGCCCAGGCTGAATTTACCATTTGGGGTCAGTGGCTTTCCATGTTAGGGGGCCTGGGGTCAGGTGTGGAAGGTTAGATTAAACTCCAGGGGAGTGATCATGTGAAAATGGTTGCATTTGGGGCTGTAGTTGGCCTGTTGTTGCTCTCCCTAGTCTTTAAGTCATAGCAGGGAAGTGAGTGCACCCTGGGGAGGGTGGAGTTTTAGTTCCTCAGCTTTGCAAAAGTGGTGCAGACTGCAAGGTATGCAAAGCTTTCTCGCCAGATCCAGCTGAAAGGCCAGGTAGGCAAGTACATTAACTTCTTTCAGTCTCTGTGTTCAGGTTCCCCTCTGAGGAATGTAGGGAGTGTGAGGATGGGTGGTCTGCATATGCTCAGAAGTACGCGCAATAAGCAAAAAACCCCCCAAACCCAACAAAAACCCCAAAATAGTGAGATACTAGATTTGAAAAATAACTTCCCTTCCATGGCTAGTAATTCTCAATTAATGCAGCATCATTCTCCAATTTACTGCAGAGAGCATCTAATCTGTCATACTGAGATTGCTGAAATGAGATGAACGGTCTGTCTGCTCAAGGTCCCTTTAGTGCTACCTCCTGCAGGGGTACTTTCCTCGTGGAATACCCCACCAGGCTTATCCTTCCATACCGTGGGCTGTGTCTGCCTCCTGAAAAATCTATGGGCTCTGGCCATTGCAAAGGAGGGTGACGGGGTGGCAGTGGTTGGTGGTTGTGCCTCCTCCATGAGAAACTGGCCTGGAGCTGTCACAGCTGCGCATCTCTAGCAAGTGCAGAGGGACCTCCCGATGGCACTTCCACTGTCTCCTCACCACCTTGTACTTCTAATATAGCATTTTTACTCGTACTCTACGGCAGGGGTCAAGTGCTCTCTGGCAGTTTGCTGGCTGATGTTTCAGAGACTTTTTGCAGCTGGGTGACAGGCGATCAGACCCTCGGTTGGTGTGGGATGGTGCTGTGCCATTGGTCTTTGGACAAGTTGTGCCCAGTCGTATCAGCTGACCACCCACACCTTTGGTCATTGTTGGTTTTGTCTTTCCCCTCTGCCCCATTTTCTTAATCAGAACAAGTTTCAAATGGCAATCCCCCTCCTCCACCCCATATAGTGTGGGACCGGCTACTCTGTATTTACCCCTTTAGTTAGGGAAAGCCTCTGCCACTGGGAATTGGAGTCAAGCAACAGTATTTTCAAAGCCAGTCTTATTCCCCGACTCCAAAATCACTTCTGTCTCTCAATATATGTGTAAAATCTGTGCTCTATTCCTTCATCAATCCTAAAAATCCTTGTAAATTTTTTTTTGCCTCCATCTATTGCTTTTTCAGGGTGAAATCCTCTACTTACTTCTGTGAGTAGGCCCCGCTTACCAGCCACATTCTCTTAGCCATACGGCTGCCATGGGGCCATTTATTCCTTTGAATAAAGTAGTGTGGTTTTGGCTCAAAACGCAATTGCCCTTTATATTACAAATCATCAGACAGTGCACATACATTAAGTGTTGTTATGCTGTAAGTGTAATGTACTTTCAATATTATGTTTTCCCTAAATTTATCTTCTGTGAGTCTCAACAAGTATGACCACAGCGACCTGCATTTCTCAATTTCTATTATTATTATTATCCTGAAAATATAGTTTGACTAATTTTTAAACATTGAGCAGCCTACATTTTACCTGCAGAGGCTGAATACATATTATTCCTTCTTTGACCCCTTTCTCTGCGTGACAGATAGGATTCTGGTTTGCCAGCAGACTAATTAGTGTTATAGTGGCAACTTTCATTTTGCGTTTGCTATGAGAAGTAAGGTGCGTAGTGTTAACGTAATCCTGAAATGTACCTTCATTGAAGGATTGCTCCAGTACTGAAACTTTAAAATAACCTGTATAGTTACCACAGTCATGAAGAAAATCTTAAAACGTGAGTAGAGCATAAGCTACTGTCAGACAGATCATTTTCCTTATTCTGCATGCAGGCAGGCTGAGACAAGGATTTTTATTGTATGAATTTATCCACCCGTTGAAAGTGCCCGTTTGCTAATTCTGAGACTTAAAGATGACAGTGTCATGTCAGCTTTTGAGGTATTTCACTAGTGACCATTATAAATAAGACATTCAGCTAACGAGCTTGTCCCACATTCCCAGTGGTCTTCTCAGCCTCTCAAGCTGCCGGTGGCCCCCAGTAGTCCCTTTCCAGCTGCCAAAGCTCCTTTTTCCCTTTGAATATTTCCATGTGCTATCAATAAAATATCTTCCTAGGCTCTAGAAGCACAGGGACAAAACAAACTCTTTTAACTGAATATCAACATAAATAATAGAAAGGCAACCAGGCCGATAATTTTATTATTTTAATTTTTGAATATATGAAACCTTTTTTTATTATTATTATTATTTGGAAACTTAATTTTAATTTAAATAATGCAACCACAGTGTTTTCTGGCTGTCATGAATCTGACACCCGCGCACTAAAAATCCTTCACGATCACATAGCGCTACCCTGGTGGGTGCCAAAATCAGAACCTTAGCGGAGCCTCTGAGGTTTGAGTGGATGTTTTCCCACACTGCCTCGTTTTTTCCCCTTTGCTCAGAAGTGCTGAGAAGATGCATGTGGAGGGGGAGGGGACCCGAGAGAAAAATGTAAATCACGGCAACCTGACTGTCAAGAGGGCATCACTTTTTAATTCCTAGCTCATGCTCCCAGAGGCAGTGGAGCTGCAATATTAAATTGTTTTGTTTTACCTCGCGGCTTGGTTTACAGGTGCCGGAAGAGACGCAGCCCCAGCCCCTTGAGCGCAGAGGTAAGGGACCTTGCAGCAGAAAGCTCGCCTAGAGGTTTTGTTCCCCTTTGATAGGTCGGGCTGGCGCTCGTTGCAGGAGCAGCTGGGAAGAAATAATTAGCATAACAAAGAGCTATATTATAGCATTGCATTGTGCATTTTGAGCCTTCAGATACCTTGACACGTTTGGTTGCGTGTTACATAAATCTATATTCCAGGTAGAACCAGAAAAACACAAAATAAAATGAAAATAAATAGATCCCCCACCTTTAAAGTGAAAACAATTTGAATACTCTAATTGCAAATATAGAAATCCTCGGTGTTTTGAGTGTAGCTGTGCTTTAAGTGCATTCATCTAAAACCAGGTGCCAGGGGCTGTCGGCGTGGCTGCCCGGCACACATGGCAAAGGAGCGCAGTTCTCCCCGGCTGGCAGAAGGGTCCCGGGGGATGCAGGGCGAATTCTTCCTGGTGTACAGGAGCTGATGGACTGGGGTGCACGGGGCACATGGGCTTGGACCAGTGGAGAGGAGATGGATAGCCCCAGCCTCCCTGGCAGCTGCTTTCTGCCCATCTCAGCACAGAGGTAGAAGGGCCATGCACAGGTGGTGGGTTATCAAGGAGAAGGCTGTGGGTGCAAACACTTCATATTTTGCTCTGTTTTCATCATTAGCAAACGGCAAAGCTGCACTGTGGGGGCATTGGCGATTTGTACTGGTTTAGTTGCACAGGAGGTTACAAACCCCGCAGAAAGCTGTTCTCCCTGCCTGGGTGCCTTTCCCTGGGTGTTCCCGGGTGTGGTGAGCTCCTCTCCCACCTTGCTCGCAGCAAAGCTGCCCCACGTGTCTGCTCCTGCCCCGTGGCAGAGGCCAGATGAAGTCTGCTTCAGCCTGTGGCGTTTGCAAAACCCATGCTTGCTTCCCTGGCTCGTGTGAAATAAGCTGCTTTGTGCCGCTCACATGTGCCGTGCCCACCTGCGGTCTGGCTGCCCACTCACTGCAGCATACCTCTCTCCTTCCTTTTTTTCCCCCCTTTTGTCTGGTTTTTGGCTGAGGAAAATTACCCACCCCAGGAGTTAGAAGAAATGCAGAGAATGAAGTAAAAGGAGCAAAAATATCCCGGGGAAGGTTTTTCAAAGCTGATTCTCCCCTGGGTCCAATGTCTGTCAGATGCGCTTGCAGCACGCAGCTGCATCATGCTGTCAGAAAGAGGGATTTAAAATCTAACCTGCATATGCAACTCTTTCTCTTGCTCCCTTGGATTGAGAGTCCCTGGCAGGGCAGGAGAGTAAATCCCAGCTTAGGAGGGTGGCTCTGTCAGCCCTGCAGGCAGTCTGTATTGCAGCGGGGAGCTGTGTAAGCTCCGTCATCCATGGTGGTGGTGATTTCTGCAAAACCTGAATATACTTCACTCAGATTTTTGTATTCAGCACAACCTCATCAAGCAGGGAGATGCAAGTTGAGCAAAGAGCACGGAAGATCCTACTGCTCCGCCCTGGTTGTGCGTGGGATAGGAAGGCTGCTGAGCCTCTAACAGAGATAACTTGGGGGAAGAGCCAGAGGTAGGCTTTGAGGAAGGACAAAACCAGGGCATTACACATTATGGTTCTTAAGTGGTTATGGTAGTTTTAGGAAGCCATAACTTTCAAACAGTTACTAAAAACACAATGTTGTTTAGGCTTTATGCCTCTGATAGTTATAATAAAATTTATCAGAGAAACATATTTGTCAAAACTAATGAGACTTTTTACATTTAAAACACACTGACATTGTGTTGTGCTTTCCTTCACGAGTTACATCTAAAATAAGAGTTGTAGTTGAAAGAGATTCGTGAGGAAAAATTACATAGATCTATTCTTTTGTTTACTTTGTGCACTTGACAGCCCCTGAACACAGTCAGGTTCTCCGCTTTGCCTGTACAGTCTGTCAGTCAGTTTTCTGACATTTGTTTGAGCCTTTCACATAGCAGTGGAGAAGACAGAACTGTTTTTTATAAGGAAAATATGTCCGTGAAAACACAAAGGGTGCTGATGGATTCAGCGGTAGGGAGTGTCATTGGGTGATGCTTTACATTCATTCATTTCGGGGGTGGGGGGGGAATTAAACAGACTGTTTCTTTTTGCAGCAAAGAATGCTTCTTTGCAGCCCAAGAGCATAAAACACCACAAAAGAGCACTGATGAAATTTTAAAAAAACAAGAGCTGAAAAAGCAAGAATCTCAGGTAAGCTCCCAACAGGTTTGGGAGTGTGGGGCAGTGCCAGCCCACAGCACTTTAATCTTGTCCTCACAGTGCACAGCCACAGACCCTGAGACAGTCTCCTCTGTCCCTAATAAATACGGTGCGCCTCATGTGTGAAAAATCTTGTTCTTCAGATCTTCAATGGTGCTTACTCTGGGTCTTGCAGAGTCATCATCAGGACTGTTCTCTCTGAGCCTGTTTCTACCACGGCTTCAGAAAATGGGTTGTTCCTTTCTATAACAACCATATAGCTTCATCAACCATATCCATTGCCAGTGTCCATTTTCTACAGCTCACACTACTTACATGGAAAAACAGGCTCTACTACTTCTCTCATCCTAATTTCACTCTTTCATAAGAAGTGCGGTCAATTTAAGCAAAGCATGCCAGATTTAGCAGAGGACGGGTGCATAATCTGCTCTGGTACGCCTCCAGTGAGATCGGTAACCCGGCACAGGGGCAGACCCCAGGGTAAGGCTCGTCAGAGGAGATCTGCTGGGCCACATACCATAGCAGGACACCCATGGAGTCGTTATTTCCTCCTCCTCACAGAGTTGGACTGAGGAAACAGAAATCAAGCAGGATTGAGAAGTTTTTGGGGTCAGCAAGAGCAGCTGGCTGCAGTGCTTTAAAGCCTTGATGCTTGCCAGACCCACTGTACTTCCTTCAGGCCAAAAGTATATTGCAGAGGTCTGTAAGTCATAAGCTTCCCTGAGAAACAGGAGAAGATTAGAGAGATCAGAAAGCTCTGTGTGTGGACTTTCTGTAGCTATATCTGTATGCAGCTTCTGATGTCTACAAGGAATGGCAAATATTTGGAACTGTTTGGCGACAGCCAAATCTGCACAGTATGAAGGACCTCCATGCCCCAGCCCTGTGTGTGACTAAGTGGTCTTCTCCAACTGCCCATTTGTCCTGGGTCCTGAACTTCCCTGGGACATGCAGATTCTGCTTGAAAGATCTGCTCCTGTTTGAGTGAGACTTATTGGGAAGAAATGGCTTTTGTATGGTTGTCTGGAGAAGAGCTGCAGTCTTCCTGAGGCTCCCAGAGGTGTGGCTACACGGCACCCAAAGGTAGCCGCTCTGACAGGAAGATGCGTCTTGGGCACAGCCCCCCACTGTAGTTGACCACAGGGGTCCGCCCTCCTGACCCTGCTCTGTTCCTCCTAAAGTCTCTGTGATGCTCAGAGGCTGTTGAAGGGACATGACCACATCATCTCCTGTGCCTTTGGACCTGGGAAACTGGAGGTGACTTGGTAGTGTCTGAACTACAGCCTCAACTCTCTTTTTTTTTTTTTTGTTTCAGTTCCTTCTTTGCATGAACACTGCTTTGACTCAAATTCTTTCAAACTCCCCATCGTTGGACAAGAACTGCTGCCAGACCCTCTGCTTTGAAGCAGAAGAGAAACACCTCCATAATTTCCCTAGCCAGTGCCAGAATATGGAGGAAGTCTGCCACGGTGCATGCCCCGATCCTGCTTTGGGGAATCACTTAGAGCTGTTCCTGTTTTGACAGAGCTCATTTACCTCTCCCGAACTGCTGTAATCTCTTAAGAGTGCAATTCAGGTTGTTAATATGAGTACCTTCATAAAGAATTTCCATATGCAAATTCCCAGTCTGAACTTTGCTACAACAAAGTCTGTGTTGCTGGAATATATTTCTCTGCGCCCACAATCATCTTTTTTTATCCCCTGTGCACCATACCCTCCCCTACCTGCTCCGAGCTGCTTTCCACAAGCTGGAAGTTGTGAGCGTGAGTCTAATTTCACCCTTCAGTAAGCAGGGAATTCAGAAAATTTAGAAGTGCTGGGATCAACACCAGGCGCTTGCATTTGTGATAGCTCTCAGAGTTAAAATTGTGTGTGTAGCCGCGTAGCTGCTATGCTGTCGTTTTCTCTGAGCGGGAACCTGAAACCTCTCCGAAGTCGGCTGCCTGCAGGCAGCGGTAGGCTCTGTTTGGCGTGCCGGAGGGAGGCTGGGCGCAGCTTGTCGGAGGACACGCACATGTGCGCACACATTCACTGGGCTGTTTCCTGGAGCCCTGGCCTTGTTCTGTCTTGTCTCTGGGCTCTTTAAAGCAAGGGTCATTAGGACTGTTCGCTCTGGCATTTGTTCATCCCACATCCTTCTCTGTATTAGACAATGTCTACCTTACAATGTCTGATCCTGATCCAGCAGAAAATATTCCATTAACGTGACTTGAAGAGAGGAGCGTATTTTTCCCGGCCTCAGCCTGTGAAGTTAGTTGCAGTGTGCTGCTTTGTACCTTACGACCGAACCAAACTTCCTTTCATCGGCACCAGCTGCGGCGCTTTACGCCTAAACCCACAACGCAAAGTAAAAAACCTATGGATCCAAGTCAGAGCAGGAACTGACCTGAGGCCGTCCATGGGGCCTCAGGTCGAGTTTGCATCTATCTCCTGTCATACTAAGCTGTCAAAAACAATTATATCAAGAAAGCCTGTCTTGTATCTTTACATCTCATTAATTGGTGGGTCCTGCTCTCTGTCATGCTAGCACTTCATGAAGAGTCAAAAGCGGGAGCAGGAAATGACGTGATGAATCAAACTACAGAAATTCAATGTTGTATGTCCAAAGAAAGACTAGATTGGTTTAATGGAGGTTGGAAAGGGCATAGCATACATGGAAGTATGCTATTTACTCCCTGCTGATCTTGATCATGGGAAATGACGGCAAACAGAAAAATAGATGTGAATTTACGAAGTGACATAAGGGCAGAAAACAGAGCAACACAAAGACACCAGTGGGAAAAAGGACTATTTAAGATGGCTCTTGGCTACAGAACGGAGCAAGGTGAAATTAAATATCAAGTAAATATCAGCAAGATCTGCTTAAGTGTGGAACAGCCTCCAGAAAGAAACTGGGAGAGCCTTTGCTTGAGCCACTCAAAACTAGCCTGAACAAGGCGCGGGGAGAGATACACTACACAGAACAACTCTGCAACTGCCATAGGGCTGCAATGATCTAATAGTTCTTTCCCATCTTTAATCTCTGTGATCCTGCAGTTAATCATCATATATTCATTGTGAAATCTCTGCTCAGACCATTTGTTAACGCTCTATATTATATTCTCTAGAAGAGGACAGACCTAGGAGTTTTAATCCAAAATTACGCCAGCCAACAGGGTTGGAGCCATGATTTTGCAGGCAGAAATTTGGATCCAGGTCCAAACTTTGTACCTCTACAATGGGCAGATCTGAAATGCAGCTTCTTTGTTTCTGCCTTGTGCTGCTGTAGAAGCTGCTGCCAAGAGAGATAGTGAATCAGAGACAGGTTCTTTTCCAAAGCAGTGACAGTGACTAGCAATTACAAATAGCTTTGGACCTCTTGAATGTAAGGGCATGAACGGAGGCTGTTTTTTGCTTACACTATTTTTCCCTTGCATCCTCCCTCACCATTTCTTTACAAGTGCAGAGGCTGGGACTAGTGTGCGATGAAGACAGAGGTGGCCAGAAGAGAGTCCAGACCATTTGCACGATAAAGCCGCCTTCCTGGAGCTACAGAAAGTGCTTCCTCCAGTTTGTGAGCTGCAAAGCATCGAGGTGGCAGGGGCAGCTGCAATCCAGAAATTTGTTTTTGTCACTCTGAAAGATGATTATAGATCTGTTAGCAACCCGCTGGCACTATGTAGGCTTGCACAGCAATTACTTCTGCAATTACTTCTACGTCACCCTGCTGGCTGTAAACTTTAAGAATATCCCAGAAATAATATTGAGTCTTGGGCTGATGTGTTCCCAAGCAATGAACTGTCAGATGAGCTGTGGCCTGTTGCTCTTCCTCAGTTGTGGAGCAGGTGCACAGGAAAGCAAATAGCACTGGTGTCCTCCCCACTGATCGAAGGCTCGTTGCTGGATGTCTGTAAATTGGAGAACGTGGTGATGGCAAAAGGGCCACCAAAAGCGGACTGGAAGGACACAGAGAGGGGAGAGAAATGTGCTGTAACTGGGTCATGAATTGAAACATATTTCTCTGAAATGTGCTGCCTCCCTCCTCTGACTCCAGTCATGGACAAGTAGCTTCTCATTAGAGTTTCCATTTCCCTCCTTTATTTCACCACCAGTTTCACATCACTCTTCCTTTGGTTTTCTTTAAGCTGGTCTTCTCCCTGATGGTGCTTTTCCATACATATGGACTAGTAGTTATGCAGCCACAGAAGCAGAGAGGCCTGCCCTGTTCTTACTTTAACCACAACTTTCTGAATATTTTTATTAATAATTCCCTTTTCCATGCCACATTACCAGAGGGTCCTGACAAACAAATTGGGTAACTCTGACTTCCCTTGCAAACTTAGTATTCCATGCTCATTACATGCAGCACAGATAAAAGAAGTCAGGTTTTTGCATAAAAGTTGATACTTTTTTTCTGTGCTTCCTGCAATGAATATGACAGGATATGGCTCAAGAATGCACTAATGTCTTGATGATTTTTGCATCCAGATTATGCACATAAGTAACATGAGCAGTTCCTGGATATGAATAGATAAGCTGCTTATGGGATTTTTTGCTGTGTCAAGCATGGGAAGCAGGTGAAGTTGGAGGAATTGGAAGGAAGCAGTTTTGCTTACAAAGACTGTCATTCTGAGTTTGGATGTTGGTTGTGTTTTTTTTTTTTTCACCCAGAAACTTCTTCATTATGTGAAGTTTGCAAGTGGGTTTTGTATGTGAGTTAATTTTCTTCCCAGTGTTGCTTTTGGGGTGCAAAGGGGAGGCTTGGAGGAGCTGAGGCAGTTTGGTCTTGGGAGACAGTGCAGTGCTGGTGATATTGTCCACCCTCCCCAGCCCCTGACTCATTCCTGGTGGCTCCAGGAGGAAGAAGCAGCAGTTGGTTATTCAGGAACTGCTTCAGGAGAGGGACTGCATATCATTCTGCAGCTTCTGCAGATCAGCTGATAAAAGGCTAGAAGGAAGCTCTGCAAAAAAGAAGAAAGAAAGAAAGAAAGAAAAAAAAAAGTAAGAGCTTTGCCTTACCCAGCCTTAATGATGGCCCAGAACACTTACTGTGGAGGCCAGAGAGCCCATTAAAAAAACACAATTCAGTTATGCCTGGGAATAGAGTAAACTGAGATCAGCAATAAAGCAGCTTTTGTACAAGTTGGGAGGATGCTGTAACATGCCAGGGTATTTTGCTAGTAGTGCCTTTCAGGGCTGTGTTATGGCAAGTTACATTTTGCCTGGGCTATGTCCAGAGATGATCTTCCTTTTGCATTTCTTCTTTTTCCATTAATAAATTTTCTGCTGCATTCAGCCACGGAGCTGAGACGGTTTATGTGCTTGCCGGGCATTCTTAAGCAGTGGAGCTGGAAGTCAGGCTAATGGAGTCCTAGGTAGAAAGGGTAGAGGAGTGTGTTAGTGTAGTAGTGCTGCATCTGCCAACAGATATGCTAGTTAGCAAAAGTTATGAGCTAAAACCCACCCCAATATTTTGTGCTAGCTTTCTTAGTGGCCCCAAAAAGGGATGTTTTTTCACCATCTTTCCAGTTATGCTCTGGATTACTGATCTGTGCCTTTCCTGATTTCTTTCATGATCCTTCCCTTCAGTGGACTTTTCCTGGACTGCTTCAGGAAAGGTCCTGTCCTATTTAAGAACACTGTCTCTGGGCAGGAGGCAGGGATAGCCTTGTCCTTGCACATAATTAACTTCCAAACCCACAAACTCAATCTCATGATGAGCGCGTGTTGAAGTGGGGCTCTGTGTCCAGGGCAATCCTCAGACAATGGCCCAACTCATCAGGAAGCATCATGAGCACCAGGCCTGGACCGCAGTGTCAGGGTAACTCTGCTCTCTTCTTGTCCTTCTCTCCTTTCTCTCCTGTGGTTGATCCAATTTATGATTGTGGTGGGCTGACCAGGGCCAGCTGCCAGACGCCCACCCAGCCGCACTCTCAGTCCCCCTCCTCAACAGGTCAAGGGAGAAAATAATATGAAGAAAAGCTCGTGGGTCAAGATAAAGACAGGGAGATCACTTGTCAATTACTGTTACAGGCAGAAGAGGCTCAACTTGGGGAAAATTAATTTACTGCCAATTAAAACAGATTGGATAGTGAAAAAAAAAAAAGACATAACAGCACCTTCCCTCCCTCCTTTTTCTCAGGTTTAACATCATTCCCAACTCCTCCACCTCCTCCTCCTGAGCAGTGCAGGGGATGGGGAATGGGAGTTGTGGTCAGTCCATAATGGGTCCTCTCAGCTTCTCCTTCCTCCTCACACTGTTCCCCTGCTCCAGCGTGGGTCCTCTCCATGGGCAGTCCTTCACAACCCTCTCCACCATGGTCTATCCATAGGCTGCAGGGGGACTACCTGCTCCACCATGGCCCTCTCCAGGGGCTGCAGGGGAATCTCTGCTCCGGCACCTGCAGCACCTCCTCCCCCTCCTTCTTCACTGACCCAGGTAGCTGCGGGGCTCTTTTGCGCATCTTTCCTCACTGTCTGTGTGGTGTTTTGCCCTTTCTGACGCAGGCTTTCCCCAAGGTGCCACCATCTTGGCTGAGGGGCTCAGCCGTGCCCTGCAGTGGGTTTGTTGGAGCTGGCCGAAATCGGCTGTGACCAGAGCAAGGCAGCCCTGGCCGCTCCTCACAGAGGCTGCCCTGCAGCCCCCACTGCCAGCACCTGGGCATGGACACCCAGTGCAATCACTTTCACTCAGACGGTCAGAAAGTCCCTTCTGAGGGGCTGAAGTCAAGTTTTTGCTCTCTGTAACCCAGCGGTGATGTGTTGTGGGTGCCTGGGGGTGTCCGCTGCTGTCTCCAGCAGGTCCTGATGAGTGAGAGAGCTGTGGATGGAGACACCAAGCACGGCGTGCGGGCATGCGCCAGAGCAGACACTGCCAAGTGGGGTTTGTGGTGGAGGCAGCTGGAGGTACGGTAACAAGGTGTCTCTGGAGGAGGGAGAGGGGTGCTTGAGGAGGGCGGTGGTAGGCCGTTGGCGACACGAATCCTGGGGCTGCAGCTCCCTTGTGGTGTGGGCACTGCCGCATGGAGTGCACAGAGATGTGGACCCGTGAGCGCTCAGTGTGTGCTACGCCATGGCAAAATCATTGCCTTGGTCTCAGAGTGCTTCAGCCCTGAATTTTTTTTTGTCTTTTAAGGCTTTCTTACAGACTGGGGGCCTTTGTCCCTTGTGTGCATGGCCACGGTCAGAAGTCTTCTTCCTTCAGAAGTCATGACTTGCCACCAAGTCAGTCCCTCTCTGGCACTCGCTGTTGGTCAAGCGTTGCCCATGCTGTTGTGGCCCATGGAAGGTGACACTCAGCGGGGATTTCTCAGAGCTGAGATGAAGATGTGAGGATGGTTTTTTCCCCCTGGCCTGAAAAGATGGCAACAAGAGAGAAGCTCTTGAACAGGAGAAGTATTTCAGGGAAAGGCGGGGAGGAGGCATGTGCGGCTGGAGGAAGGCTGGGGCTGAGGCTTTTTGGATTTCCTGAAGCTGTGGGATGTGGAAAGCACCGTGGGTGACAGACTTGGACGGAGGTGAGGAAACGGCCCGCCACGCAGTGGGCACCGGCCCAGGAGGAGTGTCGGCCGCCCTTCTGCAGGAAGCGGTCCTCCCCTGCGCTGGGCAGCCACGGATGAGGTGTGCTTCAGCTACCAGATCCAGCAAAGCTATCACCAAGCTCTGACGGCTTTGCAGGGCCGGTCCCGTCATTCCCGCACAGCAGGGCCCTGGCAGTCTCCTGTCCCCCGTTTGCAGCCCAGTGCAGCCTGGCCCGCAGAGCTGGGGGCTCCCAGCCTCCTGCCGGGGAGTCCCGGGGGGCTGCGCAGGCCGGGGTTAGCGTGCACACCCGGGCAAAGCTGCGTTCCCAGCTACGGGAGCCAAAATCACTAACCGTTTGCCAGCGTGTCTTCTGACTGTGTTTTATGTAAGAAACCCAGAGCTTTAGCTCTTTTTCTTTCTAATCAAGAATTCATCAAGACAACTGCAGTTGAGCATGGTTTAAAGTAACATGCTAATATGGGCTCCTGTTGAAGTTTTAGTTTTGCAGATGGTTGCGTTTTGTAACAGATACCAGCATGAACCAAACTCCTAGATCCAAATACCTCCCAGCTTTTAGATCTGAATCCTGTATGTTCAGAACACTTCTACTTAATCATTAGTAAACCAGAATATTAAATGGCATCAAAGTGTGGCCATGAGCTAGAGATTTTGTCGGTGAGGTTTAACCGTTGCAGTTTCAGAGCCAAAGCTTTGCATAAAGGAGAAATTCTAGGGTAAATGTAAATAACACACGCACACACACACACACACGCGCGCGTATGTCTGGAGGATTAGCTGTCTCTTGTCCAGAAATGCCACACCTTGTAATTAAAGAAGAGGCTGTTAGTATGCGACATAGGAATGCAGAGGGTGTGGACCATCTCAGATTTACAGGCTATCAAGTTTATGAAAGAGACTAAATGCTGTTTAGAGTTACAAAGGTGGTAAGACCTTTGTTCAGCGTTGCCCCAAAAATCTGGCAAGCCTCTGATGGGAAAACACTTTGCAAGTAAGATCTTGCTAGAAGAAGAATCTGTAGGAAAAAATCAGTAGGAAACTCCGGTAGCTTCTGAAATGACTTCTTCATGGACAGCAACAGGATAATGGTGTATAGGCTGAATGTGAATGTGTGTGTGCAAGTTGCCTACTGTGAACTGGAAAGTTTGACTGAATATTTTAATTTAACTTTACAAGTATCCATGAAAATAAAAGTACGTGAGTGAACTTTAGTGCCAAAATAAGTGCAACAAAAGCATTTCAGTATGTGAAAAACAGTATCTGTGATGAAGATCTGAATGTAAGCACAGGGCTGAGGAAATCATTTTGGTCTTGTCCTTCCCAGTGAGTTGCTATACCTCAGGATATTTATAGCTTTGTAGAATAATGAATATTAACACTTGTCATCTCACATCCAAAGTGTCATGTTAAAAAAGGGATTTGAACTCTAGAGATTAATGCAGTGAAAATTATGACAACATTTGGCTCAATGAAAGAAAAGCTTTGAGTTAACCATAAAAGGCTCAAAATGGGTCCAAACTCAAGGAAAGCCTGGTTTGGTTTTGGGGTTGGTTTTTTTTGTGTTTTTTTTTTTTTTTTTGTCCAGACCACCAAGGTGACTCTGTGCTCCACGCCATTGTGTCCATATCTCAGATCTGGGTCAGGCTGCCTCCAGGACTCCTCTACAGGTCAGTTGTAACACATGTCACTAAATCTGGTGAGTTTTGCAGTGGGTTTGGTACTCATGAATGGGCTAGAGAAGAGAATTGAATCAATGCACTAGCAGGGTACTAGAAAATAATCAGAGACCTACTCTTGCGCAGCCATGCTCACTGGAAGTTTGCACCACGTCTCCTGCAGTGAAGGAAAACTGAAGACTCGATTGCCTGACTCTCCTGCCTGTTGAATATGCTGTCTTTTTCATTCTTTTGCATGGGCAAACATTTCACTTTTCCCAAAGAATCTCAGAAATCCCCTCCTCTCAAGGCAATTGGATTTTTAATGGGATAAAGAAACATTAGCTACAGTGCCCTGAGTGAAGGGGGAAGCAGCTGATTCAGATATCTGGAGTCTGGAGGGCACCATTATAATTCAAAGCTTGACCTCCAGTTGGACAGTGTTTCCCTTCCATGTTAGGACTGGATTTGGTTGTGTCATTACAGACACACCATTGTGAGGCCAGATTTTGCCCAGCTGCTACACGGGTACACAAAGAGCTGAGAAAGCTGCAGGGAGCCTCTTCGTTGTGTGTTCCTGGACAGCGGCCAACCTACCATCAAAGGTTGCTCATTCCTTGAAAAAGCACAGGGCTTGCTCCCATCCCCCAGCAATGCCACGACCAAAAGGTGTTCGAAGAGAGATGGGAAGGGTATTTCCAGTGTCCCAGTTGTAGGACAGACTGTACAAGGTGGGCTGGAGAGGGAAATCTGCAGTGACAGAGAAGATAAGCAATGCCGGAATGGGAGGGTGTGGAAAACCATCTCTCAGGGACAAGATGTAAGGCATGATAGAACTTTTAATGGGTGAGCTGTCATCAAATTCCTAGTAATCTTTAGCAGTGTGTTTCAGTACGCCTCTGACTGATTTTTACCTGCATTTGCAGAAGCTCCTGAAACTCATCTATAAGCTGGCCTGCGTCTGACAAGCACAATTCTTTGTGTGTGTGTTAGTTTGCATCAAATACAGCCTAATTCTTATGTAAAAATTCCATGGGAAAATCCAGGAATGACTGCATAACTGATTTGGTATGGCACTGGGCTGTAATTGTTTTCAGATTTCAGTTTTCGAGGCCAAGAAACCAAAACCCTAAATAATGTTTCATTTCTATCCCTTTGCAAACTGAGTCTCAGTGGAATGCACAACTGTAGCACTCAGCGCTGTATATAGAAAAGCACTTTCAGTGTCCTGCAGATGTCTGCTCAGTAGCTTCCATATGGCAAATTACTTGTTATTGGACCAGACTCTGCTCATGCTTGTGCAATTCTGTTGCAGTTGGCGAGGAGGTAAGGCAATCACAGCTCGATCTGGCCCGTTGGGTCAAATAAACTCTCTGCACACTCCAGTAAGGGTTTCAAGCTGAATAATGTTGCTGGAACAATTTCCAGACCTCGCTCACGCTGGTGCAGCCCCGCCTTTCAGAGCACTTGAAAGGCTTTCGGGTTCGGTAATAGGTTAAGGGTTCTCTGCCACCTGAGCGCTGGGCTAGGGTGGAAACTCTGGGATATTCCTGGCACCTGAGAAGCGTTTATTGGCCCAATGCAATAAACTGGTGGTCTTAGTGAGGCAAAGGACCAGATAATTATAGAAACAGAATCTTCCTCCAGAAACTGTTCTCCCTGTCAAGGCTGAAATATTTTGGCAGGGGCAGCTTCCTCAGTGTCTCTCAGGCTCTGTATTTTTTGTGGCTTAAGAGAACACTGCATTCGCTTGGGGTTTTGAGCCACCAAACTCCATTCTGTTTTCTATTTATAATATTTTCCATGTTGGGTTTTTTTGTGAGACTTCTGTGTGTACGTCTGAAACAAAGACCCAAATTTGAATTTAGACTCTGCAACCCGGTCTTGCCAGTACTGGTGTCTGCGCAGCCTGGCTCCGTGCCCACTTGATTTCTTGCTGGTGGCACTACGATATTAGGAGGATATGTTTTGTGATGGTGTTGAGTGATGGCTGGAAATTGTTTCTTACATTCAAAACCTCATTTTGAGATACTTGTGATGCAAATGTGCTGGCTTCAGGTGAGTTGCACCTGCCTAATTCAGGTCGGGTCCAACCTAACAAATGCAAGCACATGAAAGCCCACCTGAGGAGACCCTAAACTTTAAAGAACCTTCTTATTTAATCAAAAACTTTGCAGCAAATCAAAGTTTTGTCCAATTAGAAAAGCTGAATTTGACGTAAAGTTTTTAGATAGGTACTGCAGTTAAAGAAGAGCTCAAGCAAGGCATTAGGGTACCCGATAGATAAGGCAGACATTCAGTGATCCTAACTTGTCTGCTTTTGCAATACAGACAATGGGGACACATACATAAGAAGGTTTGTTCTTTTGGCTACCTTCTTTTGGTTTGCAATTTGCAAATCATGTTTGTAGCTCAGCAATTTGGAAATGGCAGGAAACTCCAGTCTAGTTACGAAGAGACACTCGCCATCTGCAGTCTAGCAGCACTTGCCAACTATATGTTTGGGACACAGCAAGTCTAGGCAAAAGTCGTATCATCTGACCCTAATATATCTATTTCTCAGTTTATGGTGTTGTAAGCATGTCAACAGAGCAGCTCTCAAACATGGCACATTTTGAAACAAGTAAATTATAGCACTAATCTAATGGCTGATTTTGTTTTTCTGACCTACTTAATTAAAAAAGTGTCTAAAAATGGAAATGCTGTTTAGCTTAATGCGAAGACAGAGCTGGCTTTTTTTTCTCCCAACATCTGTGTCCAGAAAGGAAGAAAAATCCTGTTTTGACTGGCCTTCCTCCACCAGCCCCTTTTTTTTTTTTTATTTCTTGTCTAAAGCAAAGTAAGTTACATAAACATTCCACCTCTTTCCATAAATTGGCTGCAGTTTCTGAACAATAGAGTTACTGTGAAGAGAAGAAAACCACAGACACACCCCACAACTGTTGGTCACACAGCCAAAGAGAACTAAAGACACATTCTTTGAAAGTACCAAAAAGGAAATCCATGGTCTTAAGGCAAGACCTTTTATGTTATGTTTGGAAATGTTTCTCATTTCTCTCTTTCTTCCCCCACCCCCGCTTCTTCTTTAGCTTTCTTAGTTCAACATGTTTGAGGGAGTCAAATGGCTCTAGACAGAACTTTATTCTTTGTCAAGATGTGTTGATAGTATTTGTCAGTACTCACTAACCTGAGACTGGATAGTGAAAGAAAACTGAAAAGTGGGATTTCAGAAAGAGGAAAGAAAACATGTTACTAATAATGCCTTTGAGGCTTCCTCAGTATAAAAAAATACTTCACTTGCGCAAAGAGAGAGGCTAAGACAGAAATCTCTGTTTAAAGCTGATAGTTCTCAGTTGTAAAAGTAATAATTCTCTTCAGAGAACAATAACTCTGTAGAAACAATTGTTTCCCTCTCTGAAGCATCTCAACACTCTTTCCAAATGGGAATTCACACCCATCATAGCCTGTGCTCCCCAGCTGGACGAGCCGATGCACTAGGAGGTTAGATGATCCTGTCAGAGTCACGCTACAGCAATAAATACACCCTGAATTACTCTCCTCTGCTGTATCCACCAGCCTGCACAGCCTTCTAAACACAGAATACCAAGTGGTTTGGCACTGTCTGTCGATATTCCCTCTTGGAGGCTCCAGGGTTATGATCTCAATGAAGGCGAAGTTGCTGCTGATCTTACTGGGAGTTAAGCAAGCGTAAAGTCAGCAGAATCCTGCAGGCACCAGGAATGCACAACAAAGCGATGCCTATAAATCAGCGACAAGGTGTCTACTCGCCTCCTGCTTACTGGTATGTGCTGCGGATATAACAGCAGCCCTGCACGCAGCTGTACAACCCAGCTGCTCACTAGCCAGCAAGAGGGCACGGGGGAGTTCACCGGCTCTCCTTCACAGCAGCTCACGCTCAAGTCTCCCCCCGGCAGACCCAGCCGGGCTCCAGCAGCCACCCCACTCTCCTGAGGGCTGCCAGGGCTCCCGGCTGCACGCCAGCCCTCCCCGGCGGGGGCACTTCCCCTTGCAACCCCATCTCTCGCTCCAGAGCAAGTGGGAAGCAACATTCAAATTATCTGCAAGGAGGGTGCCTGCATTTCTGAGTGCATCTCTGTATATGTTATCGAACATGCTTTGTTCAGGAAAGCAGCAGAAGTGAGCAAATGTTATACCGTGTAAGGAAGAAAACAATGAAAATAGCTGTTCTTCTGTTCTACCAGCAGAAAGCATGTTCACTTTTCTTCAAAAAAAAAAAAACCAAAACCAAACACCAAAACATTCAGAATAAACTTCAAATGCAAGGAAATAAAGAAAAGGCTTCTGAAAACTAAAGATGAATTTTTAGAACCTCAGATGGTTCTCTGCAATTTTATTCTGTAGTCATAGCTAGCAGTTGTTTGTCGTGGCACTACTGAGACATTTAGACAGGATCAGGCCCCTCTAAGATACACAGTGTACATAAGCTGCTTCCAGGCCTCCAGCTTAAGACAGAACACAAATGAAGGAGGAGAAAAATGAAGAATTCTAATCACTTGCATGCTATTAAACCCAGATATATGCAGAAGCTAATCTGGTTTTAGACCCTGCAGTGGCTGGTAGGTGCAGTATGCAGCATGTGGACTGAAAAAGGTTAATTTTTTCCTTTTGCCTGCCAAATCATTTCTCTACTCCACCCTTGGTGTCCAACTTTCCAATCCCTGAGTCAGTGTCTGAAGTCAAAACAACCAGCTGGGCCTCACTGAACCTTTCACTGTGGGAAAGCTCAGCTCAAAATGGCTGCATTGTTTCTCTGTAATCTTATCCTCAGTGTTTAATACCCTCAGCGAGTCACAGAATTTGCAGGATTGTGTTTTGGCCCTATGGGAAATGCTGACCTAAATGGTGTGAAGTTTTTGCTCTTATGTTATAAGAGAAAATATTATGAAAAAGTAAACTAGCCATTTACTATATCTGTTGATATATTTTACCTACCACTTTGAGCAGAAAGCTGCAGGATTGAGCTACATACACCTTTTTTCAGAATAATTCCTTAAACAGAATCTGATAACCTGCTAAGATGAAAGACATGACACTGGAAATGTACCTGTCATAAAGAATGTGTCATAGTAACAGAGAGAATAGTTTGTCCCAAGATTTTCAAACCGCCTTACAAAATTACTCATGGGCAAAGCATGCGGTATCTATTAATGCCTAAAGATCCTTATATAGGCAAAAAAAAAAAAAGAAAAAAATGTGATTAAGAGTAGGATTACAGGGCACAGGAAGAATCTGAGAACAAGAAGACATATTAATTTTGGGGATGTTGTTGTGTTGTAGCAGCACTTCCAAAATTTTTAATATTGAAGTACAGCAAACAAAGGCCATGTTTGAAAAAAACAGGAGATCTCCAAATATAAAGAAATAGAAAATGTGGCATTTCAGTATGAGTGGTGTGTTACATTTTGAAGGTTGGGAGGAAAGCTCTGCAAGTATTTGCTGTGTGTCAGGCAAACAAGTGTGCCTCCCACTGAAGAGCCTATTTTAGTGGTGCTAGCTAGTCTCATGGGTGCACTTGTTGGAGCAGGGGTCAAGGCAGGTCTTGCGGGCTGACCTTAGCTTTGGCAAGGAAAACCCGAGGAGAATCCTGTTAGTACAGTCTTATTCTCATCTGTGAGCTGAAGGCCAGAAATCCTACCTTTGGTGGCAAGGTTTTAATATGAGGCCAATATTGTGACAAAGTCTTTGAAGTCAGTTGCATGGTGAGGACCTGTTCGTGTACCTGTTGTACAAATTACTCAGGTGTACCTGGGATGGCATTGGTCAGGCAGGCTGGGAAGCAAAGTAAGACTTTTCATAGCCAAGGTGGAGGGTTGGGGAGTGAGCAAACTCCCTAGGGTTTGGTTGTTTTAAACCATCTGATTCCCTTATTCAGAACTTGATGTTACAGCAGTACCTGTGATGATCAGCTTATGATGATGTAGGAAAATCACGTACTGGAGAGACTCTGAAAAGCTCTGGGGCTTCCCAGTCGTTACAAGATGGGTAAGTACTGCTGGAGACTAAGTCTTACAGCAGACAGCTGCAGCCTTCTGCTGCTGGACCTTGATCCCCAGTCTATGCCCGTTTCCAATCCATTCCATAGCCTTGCTCCTATATATGGTCTTCTTTTAGTGGTAAGTATTTTTTGTCTATGGGACATGTGAACGTCTTTTATTTAACAGTGCACATTTCTAATCTAGTCTTGGGGATGGGAGCCCAGGTCTTGAGATATCTGATCACTGGGTATTGTTTTGTGTGCTCAGCTTGGAGAATTGGACAATAAGCATCACTGATGTGCAATGTATATACTCATGTATGTAAATTAGGTTCCTGCTGTTAAACATAAGACTGTGAAAGATTTGGTTCTCCCATTTAGGGTTTCTCCCCCCTTAGGGAAAGGAACCCATTTTAGAAAACATAGGTATCAGATGTCCTGTTCAAGTTTTCACTATTATTTAGTTTACATGAAAAATCACCACTGACTCATTTCTCGAAATTCAGTGTTTGCACAGTTCTCTTCCCTGTTACTTGTGAGGGGATCCCTCCTCACCAGCCTGAAATTCAAAAGATCAATTGTGTTACAATTGCATAAAAAAAAGAATGTTGCAATTGTGACCACAGCGAATTATACCAAAAGATCTGTTACTGATCTATACAAAGAATGTCAAAGCCCTTCCACAGCTATTTGCTTTGGCGTTGTCCATGGCACTGTCCTTGGGCACCGCGTGAGGAACATGCAGGCGCCGTACAGGCGATACTTGGGCTTTTGGCTTTCTTAGGAGCAGTCTGCCAGACAGATCACAGGGATTGTGCAACTGAGAATTCAAACTGATTAGACATGTGTTTTTAAGTGAAATTGGAAATGAGGAGATCAGTGAAGACAGATGCCACATTATGTATAAAAATCTGCAACTTGGTTAAACTGAGTTTCACATGACAATAGGTCCTTATAGTGATCTTAATAGAGGAGAACTTTCCCTTCTATTGGCTTTTCCTACTTCTGGTCTTTGTACTGCAATAGCCCTGAACCTTCTTACTGTCCAAATCCAAGCAGGTCTCATAACAAGGCCTCATAATTCATAACAAGGCTTTATCAGCTAGTGTAATCCTTAAATCTAAGTAGCCCACCGTAAAAGTTACAGCAACAGGTAAACCTTTGAAACTTGTCTACTGGCACAGCTGACAAAAAGTCACAGCTCAAGGACATGATCCACCCTGGAAATATGTGAGGTAACTGGGCATGCTGCAAGGACTAGGAAGGACATTGTGTGATGACCTTAGGGCCATCATGCTACTGAAAGACATACTTGAGATCATTGCTTACAGTCAAAGCAGATTGGCATTTGTACTGCTTTATAGCTTCTCACTTCTAAAAAAAAACCACCTTTCCTAGTGCAAAGTAGCAGCAGGGTAGAGAAATATTCACATAGTCACAGGCAAACATCCCTACCTTTTCAAAAATCGCTGTATGTGTGATAGGCTGTGGACCAGTCTTGTATAGCTACCTGAAATTCTGATACCAAAGCTGCAGGAGATGTACTCCCGAGAGAATCAGAAACATTTTTTTTTTTTAGCTAAATTACGTACAAATATCCTTACATAGTTCATGATTCCATTAAATCTTTATTCAATTTCCTTATTAGTTGGAGCAGGCAAGTTTGTGATGCCCTCAGCTGTACTGTGGTCTGCTTGTATTCCTTGCTGTGTTAATTTTTCTCCCAGGTATGTTATTTTCATTAGAGAGAGTTTATACTTTTGCTTGTTTAGCTTTCGCCAGAAACGTCAGCTCTTTCTACTTGAAGTCCCCAGTCATGCACTTCTACTGTTTTTCCTCAGACCAAAACATAATCTTTGTAAACTTTACTACCTTCTACAGCAACAAAAACATGTATTTTCCAGTAAAACATCTCAGGTGCCAAGCACAACCCAACTGGCAGTCTGAAGAAACTGTCTCCCAAAAAGGTTGGTGAATATGTGCAAACATGAGCTGTTTTTCTAAAGGCACTTGCCAAAGCCCTCCTGACACACCAAGCTTAGAAAAATATTTGGCATCAAGCCCTTCTTCCAGAATTTCTCCATTTGTAGACAGTGGAAAATGCCTTCTTTTTATGTATTCAGATCTTCTGGGTCAATGCATAAGCAAAGCCTTCTATCTTTAGTTCAGCAATGGCTGGCAAACACACCCACTCTTTTAGCTTTTACTCATGATATAATTCTTTGTTTAGTTGGACCATTTCAGTCTTCTAGCTTCTCGCTTGAGATGAGACTATATTTTCTAGGGCAGGAGCCGTAGGATGGATGAGAACTTTTGTCTTTTTTCGTTACCCTGAGGGGAGTACAGTCCCCTGCACCTCCAACTTGCCAGTCCTCCTGTGACAAGGAACTTAGGCATTCCATAACAGAGATCATATACCTCTGCATAAAACCCATATGCCACATACTGTGAACAGGTTCAAAGACTGGGAATGAGGATTTCTCAAAGCCAAGCAGACGTGAAGACTCATGGAGATCAGGGAAGAAATGAACTAAGGTTACTCTTTTGTGCCACTAAGTTATCTCAGCAACCTGGCTGTATTCTTGGATATCTCTGTTCCTTCCCATCTGGCTTGCAGGTCTTCCTGGAGACTTCCTGATAAATTTAATCAGTTACCTATTATACACTATATCACGCTGTGTGGGCTTTTCCTGTATTGCAAAGTGCAAATTTATTAAGTAAGCATGCACAAATTCTGAAGCAGGTCATGGTATGTCCACAGTAAGCTGGTAAGTAGGTCAATAGAGCAAGCCAAGTCCATATGAAGGCTTCTCCAAGTATGCTTTCCAGGCATATCCGCCACCCAGTTCTGAACTACAACAGAGTATCACTTGTTTTTACAACTCCTTCATGAAAAATGCAGCGTTGGTCTCTGTTAGAAGCCATTGACCCAGCATGTGGAATCTCAGATTAGACTGAGACTAGATAAAACCCAAATAATATTTGTGACTTTTTGCTAGTTTCATCTCTTGCTACTCACATTTAAGTTATTACAGAAGTAATGATGAAAACCCCCACTGGTTTATTTCTGCAGAAGCCAGGGTGCAACATCAATAATCTTTTATTGCTAAAATCTTTATGCAAAGCAACACCTTTCTAGTAGCTGATCACTTTTTTTTTTTTGCATAATTTCCTTATCCTGGCAGAAACAGGTGACCAAGAAATGCAAAGAAAAAGCAATCTGGGGTTAAGAAGTTCCAAAGAACAATTCCTTAAATAAGCCATTTATAACTCAAGCTGCTTTATAGTTATTGTAAATCGTATATAGTCATACATCCCACGTGCACCAGGGGCAATTAATTCCGTTGCTTAAACATCAATTAGTTTATAATTACAGCACTTGAATATTAACAACATCTGTAGGGTCAAGTGGTCCTGCAAATATTTCGTCAAAATCCTTGATGTTGTAACTGTCCAGCTACTACATAAATAGGCCAAGGTCCAAAGGCTTTGCTGCATTATTACCCAATTAACAAAACCAAGGACCTTTACCTTTCTGTACAGAGGGTAAATCTTCATACCTCTTTATACCAGCTAATAGGGCTCCCTTATCAATTAGGCTCTCAAGGATTCAATTTTTTTTTTCTTTTTGAATTGCTGTAATTGCCCAGAGTCCTCAAATGCTCAACTCTAGACTAGATGGAGGCCAGGTCTGCTAACATACGTTATGTTCCTCCATCAGAGTGAGTTACTACACAGGCAGGTAGCAGCATACTCTAATGTAGGCAAATCCTGGATGTAAACTTGTCCCATGAACATAATTTCTGGGTAAGAGCAGAAATAATCACTCAAAGTCAGAGTTATTGCTGTGTGCTCTGACTGATAGTAAATTAATAGAAAGTGGGGTTTTTTTCCCTTTCACTTGTGGCTGATAATGAAATGCAAAGTGTCTTCCTGAAAGGTTTCTTCATAGCTACGCAGAACCAGAAGAGATTGTGAGATGCTGTCCTTCCCTCCTCCTGATTTACACCCGCCTGTCATTTCTGGCAGCTGTTTGTCTAATTCGTTCCTAAAAATCTACAAGGATGGGACTTGCAGAGACTCCTTTGGTAACCTGTGCCAGTACTAGGCTATCTTTTTAGCAACTGCCTGCTCCCCACTGCTCTGAAACAGGTTTGGCTCTTCAATTTGTTCGCTCTCCAGACATAGCAGGACACTGGTGACTCATCTTAAAGCATGCAGATAATACGTGCTTTTCAGGGAAGAATGTATTTGGATGAACAATCTGTAAAACTGATGTTTCTTCCTTTTTCAATTAAACTGTTTGGCAAAAATAGATATTAACTTTGCTTTCCTGTTAAAAAAACTGTTCAGGAACTCTGTGGGAGCTGGTCCCACCCAGCTTGCAGTGACCAGCTGGTTGTCAATGACTCTAAGTTCTCCCTGGGCCAGCTTATTTTTCATATACTTGCAACTGTCCTCCCTTGTGTGCTTGTGCTGTCTTGTGCACAGGTTGCAGCCAAGCTGTGTGCTTCGTCCCTCCCGTGCGCTTGGGCTGAGCGTGGGGCTGAGTGCTCCTTAACTCTGCCCGGCTGTGGGGTCAGCCATGCTTCTCCTAGGGGTGTGCGGACCTTGGGTACATATGGACAGGATAGCCCTCCCAGACAAAAAAATTCCTTGCAATTCATAACAGAAACATAAAATAGAGCATAACAGAAAAAGCAGCAAAAATAAAGAGAAGCTCTACGTGCCTGCCATTTTGTCTAGTAACAAACAGGGACTGGCTGTTTCACACAGCTCAGTTGGAGTCTGTATTTCTCATCTGTTTCCCATAGTAGTTCCCTGTCAACTACCAGCTCCTTAAAAAGAAAGTCACTTTTGTCCCTTTGTTTCAATTTCAGGGGCCTTTGTTATATCCTGAGTGTGGAAATGTGGATTTTTGGCTTGTAACTGGAAACGCAAAAAAAAAACCAACCCAACCTTTTCCAGAGATTAAACCACCACAACTAAAGGATGTCTGGAATTTTTTTTGTATGGTCTTTATACATGGATTGTTATGTGACCATGCTTTAAAACTATTTTCTTTTAATAAGCTTACATCTTTTTATATGGAAGGGAGACCCAGAACTCTCCATAGGTTAAAATTCACTCAGATATTTTGTCACAACTGGCTAAAGTAAAATTCAAGTTCCTGCAAAATACCATTTTCCCTGGAGACTTCTCTCTGTCACTGGCAGCTAAATAAGTAATAGACAAAACAAGTGCTTCAAATAAGCTTGTTTGGAGGTTCTCTCCACAGGCAATGTGAAATACAATGGGCTTGGGAATTTCGCGTTACTTCCTCTTAGAATAAACATGATCAAACTGCAGGCCACTTAGCAAAGCAGGAATTTCCCTAAGTGCAAATATACTTCCAGACACCTCCCAGAGAAATTGAAAGTCATGGGAGAGAGAGAGAGTAGCGTAGTTGGTGGTGACGAACCAGTCAATACGTGGCCTCCCTTGCCCCATGTGGCCGCTCTGGAGGGGCGGCCCACGGTGAGGGTGCCCAGTGGCCACCAGCAAAGTCATCCCCAGGGCCACAAAGATGGGGCTTTGAGATGGCCTTTCAGTCAAAACAGCTGCAGCTCAATGCGATGCAAGGGGTGGCCCACAGAAACGTGTATGTAGAGCCTGGACGGCATCCCCCACAGCAGGCAGGCCTGCCCACCGCCGGTGCTTGCAAGCTGCGACAGAGGTGGTGGGGCCACACTGGGCTGCTTGACATTACTCCTGGCCCCCCCAGCCCCTGGCCAGGATGGTTGCTAGCAGGGGAGAGCGAGGGAGGGAACCTGGCATCCTTTTGGGCACTGTTTCCTCTTGAATTGCTGCCCGTGGCTGTGGTAGGAATGAAACAGCAGGGCTGCATTTGGCAGCACCCAGAGGGGACGGTGAGAGGTCCCCATGGCAGCCCTGCAGAGCAAGGCTGCCCGAGGGGGCCATGCCATGCTGGGGGGGAGAGGAGAGGAAGAGAAAAAAGAGGTGTTTGGTACAAAATGGAGAGAATCTAGGCTAAGAGAGCGTCTCCTGTGAAAACGGGTAGTGTAATGAGAGAGGAGGGAGTCACTTTTACTGAACAAGCAGCTGGGACAAGGGTGTGATGAAAGAGAGTAAATCCAAACCAGAGGTCTGCCTGGCAAACTTTGATCCTCCTCAGAGGCCTGGTCTTTTTTCTCTGCAGACCCGAGCACTGAAGAGCCTTGTGTAAAGAAAGAACCATTTCCATTTTTCTGGAGATCAGGAGACAGAACAATATTTGCAGGGAGAGAGACCTCTAAAACCATTTATGGTGCTGTGTGTTTGTTCATTGGTTTTTCCCAACGGGGTTACAGTTTCCATTTTTATGTGCTGCATGTAGGGTTTGTGATCTATGGCAGTTGTACAGTTTCACTCCAGCAGAGTTTTATTCAAATATCAAATGATACTTTAACTTAATGGACACGTTCGAAATCCTAGCAGTATTTTTCCCCCTATATCTTACATTGACATTACCATGCATCTGTGTATCCTGTGTATGCTGCCATGCATATGCTTTTCCTGTTTCTTCATGCATATCCTGATGATATGCTATGATAGCACGTTCTGGTAATAGACTGGAATAATAAAAACACTTCTTTTTTTTTTTTTTTCCCCTTTCTTAGAAAGAGCCACACTCCATTAGCAAAGATGTTGAGAGCTTATTCTTTACTACAGCTGGTCCTTTCAGGCATTTATCTAACAATATCATCAGTTCTTGGATGACATTCCCTTCAGTCAAGCTACATGCTTGCCTTTCTAAATTTAAAGCTTGCTCAGTGAACACAGTCTCTGGTAGGAATCCATCACTCGGCAAGTTTGTTAAAGGTGTGATGTTATCGGCAGTTCAGTTTCATGATTTTCCACGTGCTGCAGTACTGTACAAGAAAAGCAAAGCAGTGGGGGAAGCGTGCATGTTAGGGAGGATAACAGCATAGCAGAAAGCTTCCTGATTCTCAACCAAGTGGGAATGCCTTCTGATAACATGGGATTACAGTGGATTTGCAACCAGGACATTGGGTTTTACTAAGTCGGTGTATCAAATCTTTTTCTCCCCATTGTCAGCAGGTTGAGTGATGTTCGCCTGCTCCATTTCAGATGAGAGGTTGGAAGTTGGTGTAGGAAATTGCCTGACAAGTCTCGTAAAGTGATAGTGACTGCAAGGCACAGGGCTAAATGAAGGGGGCTATATGCACACTCCCGGTGCCTTTTTGTTCTCTGTTTCCCAGGGCAGAATGGTCCTTTATATCCTGTTGCTTAACTCTGGAAAGTTAAACTAAATGAACAATACGAAACTAAAATACAAAATGACATTATTGCTAAGTTGTGCCTTTAATTTCAGAGCTGCATGCTGTGGCAGACTGTGACTGCTCTTTTGTCCAAAAGCTTAGAATTAGGAGGCTAAATAGTGAGTATGTGTCCAGGGGAGCAAGGAGCTAGAGGTCAGTGGCGTTGATGTCACAGTCACTTTGCCTCTATAAGAGAATTAATTAAGCTTCACACAGGCAGAAAAGTGAAGGATTGAAATGGTGAATGAAACCAGAATGAAAGGCAATTGCACATTTTCTTATGTTTGCTGCAAATCTGATTGAGTAAAAGATGTGCCATGTTCTCTCCTCTTTGAACCTAAGAACAGCTGTAGTGAGTCAGACCAGAGATTTGCTTGTTCCGATGTCTTGTGCACGATGTGGGCTAGTAGCAGAGCCCTGGGTAAAAAGTTTAAATACTAGACAAGCATACAGTCTTGTTTCTCTCAGTGCACCCTTCCAGTTTCTGGCAATCTGCAGGTAGGGGTTTCTTCAGCCAGAGATTGTATCCACATCTCCATGCTGAATAGTTTTTCATGGAGTTTTGCAGGGCTCAAAGTCACTTCATTCACAGAGCTGTCTTTGCTCTTGAGGATGGGACATGAAAAGGCTATAGAAATACAAATGACCAGTCCACCAAGAGCTGGTACTTGCCAACTCTGTGTTGTGGAAATGAGTTTCACTTCTTTGGTGTTACTCATGACTCTCACTTCTTCAGTGTTACTCGTGACTCCTACAGATGCAGGAAGAGAATTGGGCCTTTTTAGTATATTGTATATTGTTTAATAGGTGATGTCTGTGCACACAGCAAAACCTTTAGATTTAGCATATGCTGTTTTTCTGATCAGAAGCTATTAGTCTCCACCTGTTAACAATAAATTTTTTTCAGAAACTAAATTAAAATGAGAAGCTCCTGAAGACTACATACGAAGTCTGTAATTGGTATGAAATGAGGATGAAGTGCACTTTGCATCACTTCCTAAATGGCAGCTTCTGGTACGTCTCCTGACCAAGGATTCAGTGGAAGCAAAAATCTGCAAAGGAAACAACACTTTGCAGGAGTATCCAGGGTACTGGGTATGCATGTACAAGGCTTCTTACCAGAAGTGTATCTGCTTAGTTCATTTACCCTTTCTAAAGGGAGGGACTCTAACCAATTTTGATGGAATAGTCAAATAATTCCATCAAGCCAAATACAAGGAGAAGCAACATTTTATATTCCTTAATTATACAAACTTTCCTTTTAGCCACATGTTATACATAATTCTGCATGTGTCCAGAAAAAAAAATCAGATAATCCTACATATGCCCCAAAGCCTTCCCCCCTGATATGGGTCTTTTCCAGTTTGTAAACTCTTCAGGTGACTCTTAGGGGACTGCTTGTACACTGTCATTATTATGGTACAGGAGCTCACTGTGCTTGTAACCTTGCCAAATTCTGAGATTTCCTTTCAAACCAGATTGTGTGATCAGATTCCACTGAAAATCCTCAGCCTCTGTATTAGCATAAGCTCTGTTCAGTTTTGAAATATAATTTGGTCCTTTATAGAAAAGCAGAATTTTCAGAAGAAATGTAATCCTATGATCTAATGATTTAGACTCACTATTTTTGTAAAACATAAAAAAATGGCAGTATTTGATAATCCTTTCTTGGAAAAACTAAGCTTCTTAATAAATCTCAGTAGTCATGGATGGAAATCCACCAACTGCAACAGTGTTTATTGACCTTTCCAAAGTGTTAGATTTAATTAGACTTTCATTAGTACAACTGTACATAAACTAGTCAAGTCAGCTCTTTTCCATGTTTGCACTGATGAGGTTCTCAGCTTCTTTTAGCCTTGGCTGGTTCTTCACTTTAAAGAACATGTTCGTACTTCAGTCTGCAGTGTGTTGTGGAAATACCTGAGCTGACTCAGATACTGGGATCATTTTAATTGCAGTGGCCTGGAGATGAGCAGAGGGCTTACCCCACTTCTTGGCAGGCTAGTCCGCAGTTTGACTATGTCCAGCATTTGAGCAAGCTCATTTAAAGCCAGCTTAACCATCTCTGCACTACGCTACAGTTGTAGTGCAGACACGCACCTCAGAGGTTTAGTGGTGCTTGGTCCTTTGCTCGTATCCTTATTCAGTAAGCCTACTGAGGGAGCACCTTGCATCAAAGGAAATATGAGTGGGGTCTTCATTTTATACGTTTCTGCTTTCTTCTGTGCTTTCAGTGTCATACCAAAAGCAGCTGTAGTCAGGCCCAGGAAGGTGTCTGGTTTTCTCCAGCTATATTATTAGAGCAGTGCAGCTGTGGAAGCATGACTACAACATTTAGGAAGTCTTTGTCTATCCAATTTCAGTCTTATGGTGGACATCTATCTTTCCACATAAAGGGGATTATGGAGCGGGAATCAGAGAAAAATATCTGATGTCACACCAAACACAGGTATTCAAACCTTTAGTTGCATCGACATGTTTGTTATGAAGACTTACCTATCAAATTGCTTATGGTGCCTTTTCGGGATTTTTTTCCCTTAGTACCACCATCTGAAGTTGTAAGAATACCTTTTCATATTTAAAAATACTGGCTGTAGCCATATGGCCATGCACTCAAATACATACAAATTAGTATTTCCACAATGGTTTCAGATGTCAGCCACATCTGAAAACCAATCAGCTGCACAGTAGATTCATCCCCAGATTTCTAAAGCTAGACTTAGGTTTGTTGAGGGTATCTCATACATTTGTTTACCTAACACCTGGGCTAAGGTGCAGGTCAAACCCAAGGCTACAATACTGGAACCTTTTAAGATCCCACAAGCCACAACAAACACTTAGACTGACAGGAATCAGCTGTGCCATGACAAATACTGTAATGCTGAGGGGGTAAGGACAAATCCACACATGGATGTGATACCTAGGTGGGGGGTGGGAATTACACACTAGTTTTCAGAAGATCCCAGTGTTGTGTCGCTGTACCATGATGAAATAATAAAAGCTTGATGTAATGCTTCTGATTAGTTTTTTCATTGGTTAAGTGTGCTGTCATTTGATACCCTGATGGAGAGATTTTTGGAGGGGAGGGGTTGAGCCCTGTGAAACCTCAAAGCACTTTCTTTCCATTGTGGGCAGCTCAGTTAAGCTCTTATTAAACTCAGCTTTTTCTAATTTTGTAATTCACCTCCCGACATTTGCTTTTGCTCCAAACACAATATTAGCTGTAGATGTTTGTCTGTGTTTGTGGTGTGGGTTGTTTCATTGCTTCTTGTTGTCTGGATTATCCTTTTCTACTGTCAGGTATCAATTAAATGTTTGATCCTTCTTTGGCTATAAAGTAGCTTGCTAATCATCAGACTAATGCTCTTGAATTCGTGACTTAATTGAGGTTTAGTGGTGAAAAATGTATGTATTTAGGTACATTGGAAGTAACATGTTTTTATTATATCTTTTGTTTACATACACTGATCCATAAGCTGTATAAGTTTTCTGGCATTGAAGACAAACTTAGTTGAACTTAATTCACTTCAATATTATTTCTTAATCCACCAGAATGTGCTTCCCTTTTCCTGGGGAAAAAAACCCCTTTTCAAGTCAGTTGCTCAAAATGTATCAAGTGATGAACTGCAGATAGCAAACTGAGCATTTGTTTGAGTTCATGCTTATTACAGCAGTGTTCTGGAAAGTGTTTGTGCTTAGGCTTTTAATAAACTCCCTCTAGAGATCAATTACCATGATTTGTCTAGTTACTATGGATAAGAAGTTTTGGGGGGTGGTTGTTGTTGTTGAAGTGTTTAGTTAAACTGAAAGAGTCTTGAATGCTTTTATTCAGGCAGAATAAAAAGGGAACGGGAAGCAGAACACAGTATCTCTAAGGAAAAATAATAATTGAAATAGTCTTAGTAAAAGGACTCTGCAACATTACCAGGTCTTGTAGGACAATGTTGTCTGTGTGTTTTAGGCTTGTTCACAGGTAGCCCAGAATGTAGGTCAGCAGGAGGAGACATGTAAGAAGGAGGATAAGCACCGATAAGTTAATACTCTTGACAAAGTTTTCTCACTATAAGGTTTCAGTATAATCAAAACCAGTTTAGCATTTGAGGAAAAGCACCATGAAATGGAGTAATGGAATTAGCTTTTATGTTTTTCCAGGAACCTAAACCACATTTCCTGTCACAACTGTATATTATTAATACAAGGCATCTGCTAAATCGGAGCTGCCCTAAAGTGTGCACAAATATCATATGTCTGGTTTAAATCATCTATTTTTTGACGTTTGTGGTGAAAAACTAAAGCAAGATGCTGCCTCAACCCATCATGAAAAAGAGTATGATTTGGAATACAGAAAGTTTTCAGCATGGTCTCGCAGACAGACAATACAATTCCATTAATTTAGCAGCCAGGATTGTTACTGCCTGCATTTTTATGTCTTGCTTCCCTTTCATTTTGTATTCTGCGGTTGCAGCAATTAGTTTCCAGTCACAGAGGGAAATGAGCAGCTATCTTGAAACTCACTCACTTTCTCAGCCCCCTGTCCTTTAGAACTGTGAGTAGAAAGTTGTTTGTTTTCTGATTTTTCGGGGGGGGACGGGGATGGGACACAGACATAAGTCGTCTTTTCGCATGTTGTAACCAGCCTCCACAGGCTTAAGGCAAAGGGCCCAACGTGTGATAATGAAATGGGATCATCTCAGGAATATAATGTCCAGAATATGAT